>PVIJ01001666.1:149484-189183 GCA_004024925.1 Scalopus aquaticus
GTTTTTTTTTTTTTTTTTTTTTTTTTTGCTATTCAAAGTTTTTTTGCTATTCATCCATTTGTCCATATGACTATAGCCATACAATAACGTTTTAAATGTTTAAGTTTAAAAAAAAAATCTCAGTCTAGAGGGGATGGTTATTTTTCTGTTTCCTAATTGTTCACACAAAGTATTTTAATTTTTTTTTAAGTATTTTAATTTTAAGCACAAAGCAAAGGGGTTTTTAGTTGTGTTGCCCATTTGCAACATGTTTTACATAAAAGGTATATTTATGAATAGATTTGTAGTAACTAAACCTTGTTTTAGTTTTTGCTTATTCTACTGCTTTCTCTATAATTTAAGCTATTCAAAAGGTGGTTATCAGGGCTTTTTTTTAAAACTACATTTTAAATACTTAATGAAAGATTCCATAGCAAACCAGAGCCAAGATTAAAACATTGAGTTGTTACCTGGTTATTTTAACCGCAAGGTTTTTAATTTCCCAATGGGCAATTCCTTTGGCATGTTATTCCCCATCTTTGGCTATTATAATACCACTGTTATTAGACCTGCCAGAAAATAGAAAAACTGGATGGTTAGTGAAGGAAAAGAATACCTATGTTTTAAATTGGACAAGGGAAGTTAACAGGATATTTACATGTTAGACAGTCAACTAAATATGAAGACAGTTAGCTGTAAGAAAATAGGACAAGGGAAGTTAACAGGATATTTACATGTTAGACAGTCAACTAAATATGAAGACAGTTAGCTGTAAGAAATTAGTCAAAAGGAAGCCCAAACATATTTGATGGGGTGAGATTCATGTGTCTAGCTACTGAAGCACAATCTCCAGAGTAATAAACATAGATGCTGTTTTAAGGGTTAATATTATTCAGGTCTCAGTTACTTTGCTTGTAAAATAGGTCTAATTTGCCCAACTGGTTTCTAACTTTTACTATAATGAAGGCAAAATAGTTTTGTCTGCAACATTTGTAATGAGTGTTCAGATGATGTCGCTATGCTCTTAAACCAGTTATGACCCTGTAAAATTACAGAATTAGGCAATTTTGATGTTTTTCCAGTTAAAACAGTTTGAAGTTTAAGTTGATAACTTGGTAGGGGTAAACACATTTTGGGAGTACTTTTTGTGTGTCTTAATTGCTAATTTTGTATTGTAATCACAAAAGTCACAAAGTAAGCATTTTGATTTTAAGGAAACAAGTATAGAGCAGTCTCATAATTTAACTGGTTATACTGAAGATACACTGAGCTGGGTTCAAATCTCAACTCCATATCCTATAGTAAAATCTTAATTCAAACCCAAATACTTTAAAAACGTTCAGGTTTTAGCCATACTTTATGTCAGGATCATGGTAATTCATAATTATTTTTATCAGTATTTTCTGTGGTGTGTTTGCTCTCAGTTTAACAAAATCATCACTGTTGTAGCTAAAATGGTCCCTAAGATATATTTTATCAAACTGCTGATGGAACACAGATGCGTTGCTGAATTCTACTTAAGAGTTAATTTTAAATTCTCAGATAGCCTTCCCCCTTTTATAAAGCTGTTAGTAACACCCTGAAAATCTTTAATTTTTTTTCTCTGTGATAATAAGACATCTTAAGAGCACATTATTAGTGACCCATGCTATTTCTGTTTTTGAGATACTCTAAATGTTCCCTTTTTTCATACCTTGTATGAATTTCTGGATTTCACTGTACCTTTCATTATATTCTTTTAGTCCCTAGGGTACCAGTCCCTAGTCTGCTGAGCCAGTTTTATAGGCTCAGCCAAAATAAGAAAATGAAATGAGGCACAGTGATGGTCTTCATTAATATCTAATATTTGTGAAAACTGGTTTCTACTTGCTTCTTGGTCTTATAATTTCAGTTCTTCATTTGAACCTGGTGCTTGGTGGTGGTTTCTATTTTTAAGGCTATGTTAAATGAATTTAGAATTCCCAGTATTTTAAGAGGGAAGTTCTGTAATCTCTTGTTACTCAGTCATCCACAGAATCACCTTTTAGCTTTTTAGGAATGTAGAATCTTGGTCTTGCCCCAGAATTTAAATCTTTTAACTAGGTCCCCAAAAGTTTTGTACGCACATTAGTTATTGAAAAGTCCAACTTCTGGTTTTATTATAAAAAGTTGAACATTTATTCAACAAATACTGAAATCCTCCCTGTGTCAAAAGAGCTCAGAATTAAGACAAACTGATGTTTTGGATATGTTAAAATTGGGATAAGTGGAGTTTTACAATAAAGATAGGCGGAGTCCTTTGGGTAGAGGGCTTGGGTTTAAGAGAACTCAAAGCTTTGAGTTGGGGTCTAGGACGTTTATGAAGGAAAAACAGCATTTCAAACAAGGGGAGACAATAGAAATGTGCAGATGGCATATTGTGTTTGCCAAGTATATTTCAGAGCATGAGGTTCTATGAGGGCAAAGAGGAGAATGCCCTGTAAATTTTGCTTTTGTCCCTGAATTTACCCAGATGCATTGTGCCAGACATGGTTCCATTTCACTCGTTAATCTGTGTAAATATTCCATGCGGGACAAGCACAGTAAGTCTCAGCAAGTGCAGTGAGTGTTCAAATTCTGGTCGGGAGGAGTGAGGGGCTGGGCCAACCAGTGTAGTAATGACAGTTTGTAAAGGGCTGGAAAACTCCCCATTAAGTTTGGCAGTTGGATCACTGGCTAGTTTTTGCAAGTGCAATTTTAATTAAGAAGTGTGCATATGTCAGATGAAGAGTTTTAGGAAAGTGGGAGATTTTGGAAGAGTTGAGTCCACATGACTCTTGGAAGGGTAGAAGGAAGCAGAAACTTCATTTTGTGGCAGTGGGGTGCTGGAGTCAACTGGGCTTGAACTCGATTCTGCTGATTCTCTGTCATGGATGCTGAGTTATCTGTACTCGGCTGTCCATGGAAGGCTGTTTCCTCATCCATAAAATGGGATTAATACCTACTTCACAGGGTTGTAAGGATTAAATGTGATTAATGCGCTTGAAGTACCTGGTATACAGCGGGTACTCTACAAAACGGCATTAAGGTTACAGGGAGTTTTTAGAGATGAGAATGTTAATAAATTGAGAAATCATAGCCAGGAAAGGTTGAAAGTGAAAAGGGTCTACTCAGAAAGGACAGCTTGGTGCGTCCTTTCACAGCCTGTGAAGCCTTTGGTGTCTAGTGCTCATTCCACTTAGCAAATCAGCCCAGACCCCCTAACTTCGATCTAGCTGCTTAGGAACAATTAAAAAGTGGATGCTATGTTGATTTTTGCTTTAAAGCCAAGTATGCTACCGAGTATACCGTTTCTCTACCAGGGGGCAAGAATGGCGGGGTGGTTTGGGAAAGGGCTGATGGAGATTATGGCACACTCAAACCCTTTCAAGTCGCCTTTCCAAACCTCGCTTGGCACAGACACTGGAGAGCAATTTGGAGACTCCAGAGCCTTCCAGGTTTTCTCACCACACGTGTGTGTGACGTCCTTTGCGCGAGACTTCGCAGGGCCGCAAAGTGTGGGCGCGACTCCCTCCCCCAACACCGACCTGGTAGGTCCCGTGCGCACGCTCAGGAGCAGGAGGACGCGAGGCGCCTCCTGGCAACCCGACTCCAACTGGGCGGAGGGAGGGACCAGGCCGGAATGGACCAGTCAGTCATCACCGGAGTCCCCGCCACCACAGTAAGGGAAGGCCTGTGGCCCAACTGTCCGTGGTCGTGACCTCTGTATTATCGTCCTCCCCTGGCAACCCCCGCTCTCCCTCAGCTGGGCTCATCTGCCAAAAACTCCACCCCGCTGATCCTGAACCTTTGCGCCACTCTGCTTCTCTCCCCACCTCTCTCTCCCAGCCTTCTACTCTACACTTGCAACCCTTTCTTACTGATCTTTGAGTTCTACTTTGTTTCATTTCCTCTTCCCTTGTTGCTCCCTTGTCCTTCCCATTCAGCCTTTGTTTTCTGTATTTTTCCCCGCTCCCCCCCCCCCCCCATTGCGCTGAGCAACTGCTTTAAGAGGTTAATGAATTTCACTTTCCATCTGTGGAGAGAATGGGTTTTTCCTACCTTGAGTCTATCAGAAATGTTTTCTGCTCTGCCGCCTATTACAGTATTTATAAAATATTTGAAATTACCTTTGTTTTTAAAATAATAAATTAAGTGAGGGACGTTTAACACATCTTTTGTCTTTTCCCATATAGTAAATTTAAACCGGTAGAGAATTGGAGTTTTGATTACTTGCCTTGGGCAAAACAAAACAACAGCTACCAATTATGTTCCTTTAGGTATAGCAAGTATACTCCCCCCTCTCCTTCCAGGTCCTGGTTATTTTCCTGGCCCTAGGTAGAGGTAGAAGACCTGTCTTGATCTGCCTGAGAAAGTTCAAAATATGCAACAGAAATTCAACATAAATTTATACGGGAAAATTTATGTAAAGAAAATCAGAGTTAGTGTGTGTGAGGCAGTGTTTTTTAGAGAAAACACTTCACAGTAAAACTAAAGCCCAGGGGTGTTCATAAGTTGCTAGACAGGAAGAATGCATTATATCAGTTTTACTGATCATTTTATTTTTAATATGTTATTGCTTGACATAACCCATATTTTGTAGTAATATCAAAAGCATGAATCTAAGTAGGACCCAATAAGTACTTAAGAACTGTGTTCTGTTGATAGTGAAGCTGAAACAAATGAGGAGGAATAAAAAATGGGTATAGAGTACTTGCTATGAAAGACAAGCGCTTCCTTGGAAATTGAGGTATACCAAAATAGTGTGTTTTTGGTAACTGAGATGTTAAAACTACCATTTATTGAGCAGTAGCTGTAGGTGCGAGCCTTTATATGTCCAGTGCTTAATTAATTCTCATGCCAACCCTGGTAGAGCCTTATTTTTCTACTCCTATGAGGAGGTTTGAGGCTCATGAAAATTAAGTAACATGCCTCGTGCTTCCAAGGTTTTAAGTGGCAGAGCTGGAATTCAAGTTCAATCTGTCTGGCTCTTCCATCATTCTGCCTCTTAGATTCCAGCTGAAAAGTTGAACCAACTGGCTGTATCATATTTAGATGGTACATATTTGATTATGTAAATACAGGAAATAGCAGCTTCAACATTTGCCATATTGTCAGGAATTTATATCCCGAGACCATATTAATTTGATGACTATATTTTTACCTTGAGTTCCCAGCACAATCACTTGAATCATAAATAATAATTATAATTTTGGATTTACACAACTCTTTTCTTCCTAAGGACACCAAATTTTGTCACATCCAATTATGACATCTTTGTGAGATGGGTATATTTATTACTCTAATTTTCCCAAAAGGAACTTTTAGCCCTTAACCACTAAAAAGCCTTTAAGATCATTAAATAGCAACTTAAAGAAATAGTGGCAAAATTATGTAACTTACTTTAGTACAGGTTAACCAACTTGGTGCAGGTATTAATTTCTTCAAGTAAATGTTTTATAAGTTATATTTAACTTTCAGGGATTTCTTCTCAAAGGAATAAGCACATTTTGTGTTTGTTAATAGAGACCAAGCAGGAAGGCATCATCTTTTGAAAGAGAAGGATGGTGGAGAATAGCATTAACAGTATGTATATTTTCAGTCTTTTCTATTGAAGTTATTTGCATTCACATTGATATTTTAATCAGCCTTAACTTGTCACTAACCTTAATTGTAAGAAAACAGTGCAGATCTACATGGGCTTCATTTCATGTTTAAAATTTTAGTATCAGCATATGAATGAGAAATGACTTTAAATTTTGAATGTAGTCAAAGCTTAGAAAAGTAAAATGACTCTAGGAATCCCCGTGCTTTACAGAATATCTAGATAAGATCAACCTAGTGTATAATCTCGGTGAGTTTGCAAAAGGAAGAAAAAGCATGCATTCTAGGAAGGTGTTTCCATTTCTAATCTTAGAGGCACAGAACTTGTGATAACATGGTCAGTGCATGAAAGCCAGGTGGTAATATGTGAAAAGAACAATGACCAGAAACCTTCCTTTCCAGAGACATTGTTTCAATATTGCAGAAATATTTTCTATGAACACTCAAGGACAGAGGGATCCGTGGGTCAAAGCCTTTGTGGACTAGCACTGATTTTGATGGTAGAACTGAGCTGAGTGCTCAGTGGAAAGAAGGTCACAAAAACAGCAGTGATTAAATTTTTAGCCAAAGCTGTTCAGCCACTTTGTGGTTGTGACTTGAAAGTACCAAACCTCTTATTGAACTGATTAGATTAGACTGTGTGCTTTGCCCGTTCATCTTCAGTCTCATGCTACTATCCTTTAGCTTCCTTCCCACTTGAGGATTAGAAAGAACAATTATGTATCTGCAAAGCAAAGTAGAATAACTTACATTTAGTCAAAAAACTGTTCTCAAGCTTAGAGATCCCTAAAACTATCTTTTAAGAGTTAAAATTTCAATTATGCACAGAACCCATTTGCTATAATTCAGCTATTGTCTCAGAAAGGAAATAATCACTATTCTTTGGAAATTTTGCTCAACCAAGAATGTTTATTATATTTGATAGAATCTTATTAAACTTTAAGAATCTTATTAAATAGACTCCTATTAAACTTTAAGACAAAGGGAAATACTTAGGAGTGTTCTTTCTAAGGACAGTGCTTTAGGAGATGTTACTGGTTTATACACTGATCTTAAAACTGATGTCCCATTTTCCACAGAATACTCCTATCCCTGGCACTTACCACTTGAAAACTTTCATTGAAGAATCCCTATTAAATCCAGTGATAACAACCTACAGTTTTAAAAACGAAGGAAGGAAAAGGCCACCTCTTGTGCAAAGAAACAATCCAGTACTAAATGATCTTCCCCAGTACGTGCCCCCTGACTTCATGGAACTGTTAAAGAAGCAAATGGCCACTTACTCATTTAAAGACAAACCACGGCCATCCCCCAGCAGGCTGGTTTACAAAGATCAGGTAAAGTGCTACCAGCTGGTTTTTTGTGGTAATGCTGCTAAGAACCACCCCTTCCCCCCACCAACCCCGCCCCGGAAAATATTCTGTGTGCATGGCATGCATCTTCCCTAGAAGTTGAATGTCTTTAGGATGCCTTATTTCCTACAACAATCAAATATGGACTTCTGAGTTTGCAAATATGACCAGCAAGATTTTTACCTATGAGGTCTCCTTAATCTAAGGAGAATACACAAGGAGAATGTTTTCCTTCCCTGGGGACCTTTGGCAGAATTCCCCTGACTTGGGGAGTCTCTGGGATTGTCTGTGATTAGACCATGCTTCTGGTCTCTTCTAGAGATTAACACCACATACACTTTTCTTTTAAAGAGAAAATAGCCTTTCGGTGAGTACTCTTATTAGAATGTGCGTGAAATACATTGGTAATATTTTTAAAACATTTCTATAAGAAACGATCACTGTGGTACTGGAGGATCAGATTGTTCTCAGCTCCTCCAGTTCATTGGTAACATTGATAATACAATGCACTGCTATGCCAAATTGTCCTACAGAAAAAAATGTTATAGTGCAACTTCCCCCATGCAAAGTTTATTTCCAATGCCATTTTAAATGCACTGTTTATGATTTCAACTGGAAACACGGATCAGATGACTTAAACAGGGAAATTTTAAAGTATCAGCTTGAAATCAGAATGCTAGGGGAACTTCGAAACAAACAAGTCAGCTAATTTTGTGCCAGGCCTTCCTGTGATGAACAGGACAGGGAGAACGCTGTGCCCCAGCCTGTAACCAGTGAGTCAGTAGGGACCAAAGTCAGTCAATTCATTGTGAAGACTCTAGAAAGCTTCAAGAAAACACTCACCACTAACTGTGTGCCTTTATCATTCCTGCATCAGAAGCTAAAAATGACTCATGTTCTTTTAAAATACAATCAAAGTAAGTTCTCTTGTTTGATGCAAAAGATAGGAACTAACAAAAGATATGAACTAGCAATTCACAAGGAGATATACCAGTTACTAAAAAACATAAGTTGATGCTTGGCTTCAACTAATGACAAAAGTATCGAGACATGATTTTTCACCTATCAGATGATCAACAGTTTAAGTTTAATGAGACCCATTGGCAAAGGGGATACAGAAACATCCTCATACACTGTATGGATACAAATCATTGCGAGTAGTTTGGAGAGTAACTTGGCAGTTCCTAGCAATGCCTTAGCTATAAACTCAGCATTTCACTGTCAAGAGTTTACCTTAGAAAATGGTCTTAGAAAACGCAATGGAATAGTCTACGGCCATACCACCCTGAACATGCCCGATCTCGTCTGATGTCGGAAGCTAAGCAGGGTCGGGCCTGGTTAGTACTGGGGTGGGAGAAAATGCAGTGAAATATTTACATAGAATACTGTAGCATTTTTTATAATTGTATTTAACTAGAGAACTGGTTACATAATGACATACTATACAGCCATTAAAAATAATGAGTAACTCTATATGTGTTGATATCTTGGAAGCATCTCCAAGATATATTATTAAATGAAAAAACTCATGGAATAGGATGATATAGCACAATTCCATTTATGTAAATGAAAACAGATATATATGTGATATTAAATATATATCCTTTTACTTTTTTTACTTTTACTTGAGAGATACTTAAACAATCATTAGCAGTGGTTTCCATTGGGAGGAAGAGGTGAGAGAGGGGGCAAGGAGCCTTTTTTCTTTCTATAGATTTTCAGTTGTTTTTAGTGTACAAATAACAGTTCTTTTAATCATGTTCATTTGTAAAGAAATAAAATTTCCAACATTTTTTTCTCTTATTTCTTTCTTCTCATTCACTTCCTAGCTTGGGGACATTTCAATATAGATCACAAACAAAAATGACCCTCAAAGTTGGCTCATTGCAGACATTTCTTGAGGCTGAAGTCTCAGAGCAACTGTAAGACAAAGCAATTTGTTTGTCAACAGGCAAATGTCAAAAGAGTGGCAAATAAAAATGTATTTTGAAAGATGACCTCAGAGACCAGGAGCCACTTGTAGTCCTTAGTTCATTTGGAGCTGATGTAAATTACAGGGAACTGGTAAATTCGGGGATAATATCATTGGGTATCAGATGGCCTCTTTTTGAGAAAGTCCTATGTTGTCTATTTCTCAGACCATCAAGGAGCCTGAGCAGTGTGTCAGTGAAACTTCCATATGACACAGGGAACTGCTTTTCCTAGAGAAAATACACTTGATAAAAAAATCTACTGATAGTGCCTAAAAATACTGCACTTGATGACCTTTTGACTGTATTCACCTTATAATTATTGTGATAGGGCTACTAAAGGAGTGAAATATCTGTTTCCTTGTGTCCCAACTATTTATTGTTCTGGGAACTGAAAATATTGCCATACCAAGAGCCTGATAAGCAGGGTTGGGTTTTTTCACTTAGTCCCATTTTCTGACATTGATGGTATTGGCACAACACAACTGAATTAGGTATTCACACTAATGTCATCCTGCCATTTTTATGACTTCAAGTAATTGCGAGATTTCTGAGTGTCTAATCAACATGTATTGAAGCATTACTTAACTAGAATATTTTTATGGGACTTTGTCTAGATCCTCTGAGTCTTAGATTATAAATGTAGAATTGAGAAACATATATAAGAATTAGAAAGTATATAAGCTTTCCAAATGTTTATATCCATACACACACATACCCATATATTGTGTTTTGGAAATAAAGACATATGTTTCCACTACAACTAAGGACAACAGAGCCAGCCAGATAGATTGCAACAAATTTAGCTATGTACAGAGAGGCATTTATATGACTATACAATATTTTATGTAATAAAGTCAGCCCCCCTCTTAGCTATATGAAATAACAGGGAATGGTAAGTAGAGAAGGACAAATAGAGAAGCTACAGGTAACCATTGTCCTTTCTAGACTGATGCTCAGCGTTTTCCCATGAGTACCTCATTACAAAATCTTATGTGATTACTGAGCATATATGAGTCAATAGCTGACTTTGGAAGTATTTTTATTTTTACTTTTCAATTCTTTTTTCCCCTCCTGTGTAATGTGTATGCATATGAGAGAGAGAGAGAGAGAGAGAGAGACACCAGAGGAGCACAAAGCTTATATACACAGTCTAAAGTAAACAGAAAGCAGAAACCCATGTAACCATTATCAAAATCAAGAAATAGAATGCTGTTGGCCCCCCAAAAAAACCTCTGCTTAAAAGATATTACTGTACTTGGTATGATACAAGAAGGTACCCATGTTTCCTTGGGATTTATTATGTCAAGAGAGCAATTAACAAGGCACAGGTGCATCAAACAATGTATAATTCGTCATAAAATTTTATTTAATGTATCATTGTATCCACAGAAAACTGCCTCTGCTATCAAAATTGTGTATTAATATGTGAAAGACAGCTGAAGGGTAAAATATAATAACTGAACTTCCATGAGGCAAATAATGCAAAAGACATGGATGCTTCATTTTTAACAAAAGGCAATATTGCATTTTTAAATGCGATTTTAAAATAATAGGGTTTGGGGGCAAGAGTGTTTACTTCAGGAAAGGATTCGTCCCCGGATTTTGTATGATGACTCTGCCCTACCAGCTCTTGCAATATAGATTAAAATTCTAGGGGTCAGGCCAGTCTTCACCTGCTCCCTCACAAGCCTTCCTTTCTTTGTCTTCCTTTACATATCCCACTCTCCATGCTTACTGGTTCTAGACATTCCCTCCTTCCCATACATCTGTGCTAAAATCCAGAGACCCAAGGACAAAGGAGCCTCCCAAGGCATCTGCAAAAAGTTCAAGGATGGGCAGAGACAGTCTCTTAGCAAAGCTCCTCAGAATAGCTTCCCTTGCTCTGCTGGAGGAAGTCCTGCCTTGTGCCAAACCCCACTGAAATCTCACTGTCTTTTAGTTCACAGTTTTGGATTTATTTACTCCTCCCAGTTTTATTGAGGTATAATTGACAAAAATGTATATACTTAACATGTGCAACATGATGATTTGATAAATTTAGTGTGAAATGATCACCACAATCAATATATATATGTGGTAAGAACACATAAGGCTTGTTTTCAGCAATTTTTAAGTATATAATACTGTACTTTAATTGTAGTTACTGTTGTACTTTAGGTCCCTAGAACTTATTCATCTTATAACTGAAAATTTTTACCCTTTGAACAACATATCCCTACTTCTCTTACCTCTCAACCCCTGACAACCATTCTACTGTTTCTATGAGGACAACCTTTTTAGATTACATATGTGAGTGATACATACCAAATTTGTCTTTTCCTTTATGGCTCACTCCACCTGGCATAATGCTTTCACGTTCATCTAAGTTGTTGAAAATGGCAGGAGTCCCTTCTTTTTGACCAAATAATATTCCATTGTATATGTTACTTAACCATAGTCTGTCATTGACCTACATCAATAATGGGGGCTGTAATAGGCTATACCGTATAGCCCAGCTGTGTAATAGGTAAGCTATTCTAGCTACCATCTAGGTTTGTATAATTCCACTCTGACATTTGCAAGATAACCAAATCACCTAAAGAGACATTTCTCAGAATCCCTGTCATTAGTGATTCATTACTATTTATACTACATGTTCTTTATCCATGAATTTATTGAAGCATTATGTTGTTTTCATCTCTTGCCTATCATGAATAATGTTGTCGTGAACATAGGGGGGTATATATTTTTTCCATATACTGATTTTGTTTCCTTCAGATATATACCCAGAAGTGAGATTGCGGGTCACATAGTAGTTGTATCTGTAATTTTTGAGGAACCTCCATTGTTTTCCATTATGTTGGTGCCATTTTATATTCCCAACAAAAATGCACGGGTTTACTTTTCTCTACATTCTTGCCTATTGTTTGTCCTTTTCATAACAACTATCCAAATAGATGTGAGGTTATAATTTCTTTGTAGTTTTGGTTTGCATTTCTCTCATGACTAGTAATGTTGACCTCTTTTTTGTGTACCTGTTGCCCATTTGTATGTCTTCTTTGAAAAATGTCTATTCAGGTTTGTTGCCCATCTTAAAATCATATTTTTTTTCTGTTTTGCTGTTGTTGAGTTGTGTAAGTTCCCATATATTTTGGACATTCATCCTCTATCAGATAAATATTTGCAAATATTTTCTTTCATTCCATAGTTTGCCTTATGATTTTGCTGTTTCTTTGTTGTGCAGAAGTTTTTTAGTTTGATATAGTCCCACTTATTTTTTGTTGTTGTTGCTTTTGGTGTCATATCCAAAAATCATTATCAAGACCATGAGATCATGTCATCTGCAAACAAGAACAGTTTTACTTATCCTTTCCGGTTTGGGTGCCTGCCTTTCTCCTTCCTCCCACCCTCACTTCCTTCCTTCCTTTCTCCCCCTTTTCTTCGCTCCTTGCTGACTTGACTGGGTTGAAAGCTTTCAGCTTTTCACAATGGAGTGTGATATTAGCTGTGCATCACCCAGTGGGATGTAATCTCTCCTTACCCTCCAAATCTTCAATCTGTGTTTTAGCTCTGAATATTTGTTTTCTCTAAGAATTTTTTTATGTATGTTCCTTCTCACTCCTGCTGGTCAGAGACCTTTATTCTTTTAACTATTATATTCCCCATCATACCTACCCAGCACAGTTCTTTACTCACAGAGCAGTCTCACTAAATTGTGTTAATTGAGTTGTTGTTTCTAATATATTTAAAATTTGATCAATTATATAGCATTTTACTATTCATCTCAGGGATACCATCATAAAATTCACATTGAAAGTGAATATATAGTGAATGTTTGGAAAATAATCTTTTTCACTATTAAAATAGAGAACATATTAGATAATTGTTGTAGGGTCATTAAAAAAATTATGAATGACAGTTAAATAAAATCAAGTAAGTTTAAGACCTGTATTAATCTTTCATTGTTCTTGACCATTCTGTATAGTCAGTTAAGCTTTCACCAGGACAATACAATGTGCTTCCTGCTCCTGTTCCCAAGTATGCTTCCAGGTAATTATATATTTATTAAGTTGTTTTTCATAATTTCATTCATGTTTTCCTACTTACATATTTAACTTATTAATGACTTTAAAAACTCACTTATGCCTATAATACCCAGATTAGCCTTTTAAAATATTTAATGAGAGCTAGATAAGTTACCAAAAATACTCACATTAAAAAATAGATTCTTACATTATAAAAACAAGTTTAGAAAATCATTTATCTTTTTATTTTTTTAATACAGGAGCTTCGTGTTTCGTTCTACAGTCCAAAGATTCCCAACGGGCTGCTTTATTCCTGTAAGTAGATTGTAGACCATTAACTCATGATGAATTTGATGTTTAATATATGCAGCAATTCATTTTGGTATATAATGATTAATATTTTGCTCATTGTAGTAGATGCACAAATGAATAATTAATATAATGACTAATGTAATTGATTTAAGATATACTTAAAGGAGGTCTGAATATATACCAAGGATTTTAATGTAAGTAGCCTATTTGTGGTACATTATAAAAGAAAATTAAAGGCTACTTCTTCAGGTCTTGACTCATATCACCTTCTCAGTGAGGTCATTCTTAATCACCTGTTCAGAATTTCCTGTTCCCCTCTTCTTTGCTTTATCTCCAGAGTGCTTATCTTTACCTGTTACACTATTCCTTAAATTTCACCTAACCTGTTTTCATTCTTCTACCACTAGAATGTAAGCTTCATGAATGCCAGGATTTTTGTCTGTTTTTCTCCTAACTATAGAACATCTAAGAAAATGGCTGGCACATAGTACTTAATGACTTCGTTAATTCATCAGAGATATTCAATAGATCATTGTATTAACAAAAAGATAATCTCTAATTTCATTCCTTTCAAAATTGTGAAAATGCTTTCCTGTTTCTAAAATTTTTCAAGTACATGTACATGAGTTATGATAACAAGGAGCTCTTTCAGATAACTAATCAGTGGGCTGCAAATAGGATGATATAACACTTATTTACATCATTTAGCCTATGCCAAAATTGGTTTCATTATACATCATTTCCTTAAAGTCAGTTTCCAAAAAACTATCAACAGAATTATGTAATGACTTACCATCTAAGATTTTTACATTTGATTAAAGATGGTATGACAACTCAGTAGAGAAAGGAAGAGATAATTTGTGCTAATAATTGAAATAACTTGGAATAATAATTTATGCCACACTATAATGAATTCCATATTTATTAAAGAATTAAGTACTGAATATATAACAAAGACAGGGGAAATTATAGTGCATATATCTAATATTAAGGCAGACTTTGAGATGGTAGCAATGGAAGGACTTGTAATGGAAAAGAAATATTAGATTTAATTATATAACAGTTTAAAATTTTTGTATGTCAGAAAACTTTAAACAAAGTTAGTAGGCAAATGAAATTAGGAGAAATATATTCAACATTCATTGCGGATAGAATTTTAGGTAAGGCCACTAACCCTACCAATTTTTAGGAAAAATATTAATAAAAAAGTAAAACAGATAAAGGCCTTGAATGGACAGTTCATTAAAAAATTAGATATCCAATAAAGGTAAAAATTTTTAATTTTTAATTACATAACTTAAGGATAGTATTGCTATCTTAAGCCTTATATAATATTGTAACTTGCCTACATCCATCCCTGGATTTGGGTCAAAATACTTAATATTTTCACTGGAAATAAATGGCAGTAGAGAAAAGTTTCTGTTGTATAGAGTGGGATGAGCAATGCTATCTTGGTTTTGCAATATGCTGCCTTTGTACTGATATTTTCATGCAGTGAAGCAACAACCTTCATTAACATTTCTAGGAAAATAAACAATTTAATAAAATGTTCGACTTCATTTTTTAAAAAAAGGTGAAAAGTTTCGTGTGAGAAACAAAGGCCTGGAGCTCCTGAGTCCAGAACTCTGGCACAGCCTCCCAAGAAATACAGCCCCTGTCTCCTGGCTGGTTATGGGAAGGTAACTACCTGGCTACAGGGCGCTAGGTGGGCCTGTACCTGAGAAGACATTCAGGCCATCCTCTTGCTTTCATCCCGCCCTTACTCACACCACAGATACTCGGTGCCTAAGATTTCTGAGCTTTTCTTGGGTTCAGGGGAACAAACCAGTCTGATTCTCTTTATCTTTCTCTACCCTCATATTATTCCTCTAAACTGCTTCTATTTCTATGGCTTCAGTGTCTTCTCTTGGTTGTGTGTTTTTGTGTGTGCGAGTGTGGAGGTGGGGACAGAGGAGCTTGTTATGACTTTGATGGGGAGAAACAGTAACTGCATGTTTAGTTGGCTTTGGCAGCAAGCAGTGGAGCCACTAGTTCCCACTGCCCACACAGTACATGATATTGTACTTCCTTTGCCGTGTATGCTTTGAAAGAATGTTGTGCATTAACAATGATTTGTTTACTCTTCGTAAAGAGAGACCCAATTAAAAGAATTTGCTTTCAGTTGAGGTTAGGCAGCCTGCAGGATAAGCAGGCTGGTACGTGAAATAGCACAAGGTAGGGGATTTTGACAGTTTTCGCCTTTGTTCTCATTGCTTTTATGGAGAAGAGTTTTGGAGATCCTTATTCTGCCATTTTCATTGATGTCCCTTCATCCATTCCATTTTATAAATAAAAACAATTCACTGATTTGGAACATCCTGTCCTTCAATGAAGTAAAAAGAATACTTTCATGGAAAATGTTCCAAGACAAAGAAATAGCCCGGGGCTGTGATTCAGTCTGTCCTAAACATGCGCTCCCAGGCCAGCCTTGTGGGCTTTGTTTGGATCCACAAACTTGTAGGTTGCTGAGAGCAAACTTTTAAACCCAGCAGTGGGAGATGGTAGCTTGCGGTTTGAGTGTAGGAAAGAAGTCACATTTACTATTAAGAACCTTACCTCAAAGCTTCCTGAGATAAATGCATTAACTCTTCAACCATAGTAACATGCCATTCAGTCTTTATCTAAAAGTTCAATGGATTAATTTTATCATTTAGTTAAATTGTTCTGGAAAATAACCTCTTAGCCATAAAACTGTTAAGGAGTCTTAGAACTGGAAGAAACTTTATCAAATCAACCTCTCAAGATGAAGGTGGACTTTAATAATGCTAGTGGCCATCTTTTATTGAGTGATTTTTGCTGCCAGGCACGGTTCTTAGAGATGGATAAAGCCAGTCTCATTTAATCCTCACAGCAACGTGGTGGGGGTAGTGCACTGTTAGTGTCCTGAGACCCAGTTCCAATGGGTGGTGGGAGGTGGGGAGGTGTCCTTCCACCAACAAGCAGGTCTGGGACACCAGTAGGTTGTCAGAAAATTCAGCTCAATCTGAACACTATCTCCCTAGAGATAGCAGCAGATTCTACAGGTGAAGGGCTCAGCCTCCCAAGATCATCCTCTACTTTATGCATCAGTTACAAGCCCTAGGCAAGTCCAACACTTGGACTTCTGACCAGCAGGCTACAAACAGGAGGTTCCCATACCTCCCTCCTCAGACTTTGGGTGTCCATTTGAAAGTCCAGATTATTGTATCTGCTTCTCACCAACTGGCTGTAAGTCAGAGGTTCCCAGGACACTCACCTCAGATTTGCTAGAATGTTTTAGAGAACTCAGGAAATCCATTTACTTACTAGATCACCAATTTATAACAAAGGATACTAAAGGGTATGAATCCATAGCCAGGTGAAAGATGTGTAGAGAATAGGTATAGGGAAAATGTGCAGAACTTCAATGCCTTCTACAGGCACGCCATTCTCCCCAAGTCATGTTCACCCACCCAGAAACTCTCTGAAGCACCCTCCTTTTGGGCTTTCATGGAGGTTTTGTTAGTGGGCAGAGTGAAGTGTACCCCAGGACCCCTAAACTTGTCTGCTCTAAAGGGATTCTGCCATCTCTGCTTAAAGGCAAAACATACTCTTGGTGAGTAAGAACTTTAATAGTTTCCCAGTGAGACACCCAAACTTACCCATCCCACGTGGATAAATGCCCAACCAAACAAGAGTTGGCCCGAAGCAGGGCTGCTGAGGCCTAAAGGCATGCACAAGTCCAAGGCACCTCTGGCAAGGAGCCCTAGGAAAGGGACAGAAGGAGCCTCAAATCTGGGATGAAAGGAGCAGAATTACACTACAAGATAAAGGCTTTCTTTGTCAGCCTCCCCGTGTACCTCACCCACGTATTTCTTCCAAGTGTCTCTACATGTCTTGACTCTGCATGTCTCTTCCCGTGCCTCAAGTCCCTGGTACAAGTCCAAGGCCGAGATGCAAGTGTGTACTTTTTTCCCCACATGTCTCTGCTCCACATGTCTCCTTTCTTGCGTCTGTCTCAAGCTTATCATCCCTGCTCAGCTCCATCCCTCATTAGGTGGGGCAGGGAACACAGAACCGGCCTTTTTTATGGAGATGCCTGCTGCAGTTTTATTACATAGGCAGGACTGATTATTTCATTGTCCTTTGGCAACTGAACTCAATCTTCAGCCCCTCCCGTTTCCCTCGAGGTGAGGGAGGTGGGACTGGACGTTCTACCCACCATTCCAGCTGGTTTCCCTGGCAACTAGCATCCATCATCACTCACAACATTTAGGAAATTCCAAGGGTTTGGCTAGCTCTGAAATGGGACTCATGGATGAAGAACCAAGTATGTATGAGACATCTATTTTGGTCCTCTGATAGGTCAGGAAATGGACATTAGTTGTCCAGGGTCACCCTATGTTAGCAGGAAGCTCCAGGACTTAGACACAGTCTGTGGTGACCTCAACACCTGGCTCGAAGCTGTCCTGCCTAATGAGTGACATGATCAAATGACTTGATCAATGGAGCTTAGCTGGATCCTCACTGGTCAAAGGAAGACTTTTCCCGTGATTTAGGCACCTTTCCATTACTTTCATCAACTCTCTTAAATCCTATATTTTTTGTAAAGTTTACATTTTCATTTTGAAGTGGGTTTAGATTTTACTTGCAATGTGTTGCCAAAAGGTCATTTAATTGAGGGAGAGAAATGAATTCACACTAACCTGTCTGCAGTGGGGGATGCCACTGTTAAGTAGGTAGAGATTGCTGAAGAGCATATATTTTTAAAGATTTATTTATTTATGCATACAAGCTGGGGTGTAGGCCAGAGGTGGGGGGTGAGGGGATTCACCAGAGAAAAATGGGGAACAGAACAGGCAGATAGACTGAAATACACTGCTGAGGGGAGCAGCGGGAGGGACAGGAGAGGTCTGCTGCGCCATGTGGGAAGCTCCCTGGCCAGGTATCAAACTCATGCTGCAGTGGCTCTGGCTAGCTTCATAGTGCTGTGACTTAACCCTTTGTGCCACCACGGAGGCCCGAAGAGCATATCATTTTATTATAAGTGCTCAACTCATTGGAGAATTCTTTTGTGTTATGACAAGAGTTGGTCACATTTACCACTTTGTTACACAAGGACAATGGTACTGAATACTTAACTTAAAAGATTAATGCTGTGATTAGACTCAATGCATAAAATCTTTTCTAAATTTGGGAGTCATTTTTAATATCACAGATGGGATTTACTAGAGTAGACTATCTACAGATTCTTGATCCATATTGCCAAATCTTTTTTACCAAGTCTGCATGTATGTTGTTTATCATTTAAAAATGTTTTTGTTCATTTGGTGTTTTTTTTCAAGATTTATTTATGCATATAAAAATTGGGGTGTAGACCAGAGGTATGGGGTGGTGAGAGGATTCACCAGAGATAGAGTGAGGAGCAGAACAGGCAGATCGACTGAAGTACACTGCTGAGGGGAGCAGCAGACCAGGCAGGAGAGGTCTGCTGCCATGTGGGAAGCTCCCTGGCCAGGGATCAAACTCATGCTGCAGAGGCTGCCGATAGCTTCATAGGCTGAGACTTAACCCATTGCGCCACCAGGGAGGCCCTGTTTTTGTTAATTTGATAGTAAAAAGATGATATCCAGTTATTTCAATTTAATCTGTTTGACGTGAGGTTACACATTCTAACTAATCTATAATTATTCTAATTATTTGTTACCCAGTTACTTGTGGCATTCCTGTATACTGTATGGTCATACTCTGCCCAGTTGTTTATTACATGGAGTTTTTGTTGCTTGCACAAGCTCTGTAGTGAAGAGATAGTAGCACTTGCGTATTCTGAAGTTTTTAGGGATTTGCCTTTTAGTTTTGTGTTTTTATATATACAGAAGTTTAAAATGTAAAATGTTCATGGTGTTAAATGAGATAGTGAGCACCTTTGGGAATTTAAGTTCCGTGAAAGAGGCGGCTGTGTGGATGTGTGTGTGGTCATCTTGTTCATAATGCCCCGCACCAAGTGCAATGCTCAAAAATGTGTTATATGAATGAAATCTATGAGGCTTTTCCCCTTTTATTTTTCCCCAACTGAACAAATTCCCTCCAGAGACAGGATGTTCACTTTAATTTTCTTTTACTTATTTAGCATTTTGATTTCTTTAAGAAAACTTGTAGCTCTTTAGTTCTTCTGAAATGTGGTAAGGTCATGGTGTCACTTGAGCCCTGTTGACATAGGGCAGGTTGCGAGTTGGGACACATGAAACCTACTGCCCCCAGAAATCTGATCTGTAG
The DNA here is from genome assembly GCA_004024925.1 of Scalopus aquaticus. Taxonomy (NCBI): domain Eukaryota; kingdom Metazoa; phylum Chordata; class Mammalia; order Eulipotyphla; family Talpidae; genus Scalopus; species Scalopus aquaticus. The sequence continues at coordinate 168,979 of PVIJ01001666.1, forward strand.
ATCTGGTGCAATATAGTATGACCTGTAGACATTCACGGAGCCACTTAAACCCTTCTGAGGAGGAGGTTATAAAAGATGGATACAAACCAGCGTACACCTCCTCCTTTCTATCACCCGTGAAAACGAGCTCTTTGGATTTGTTAATTATTATGCATAAAGTCTCTAGGCGAAGTCTGTTAAATATGAGCGTGTGACCATATGAAGACACTGCAGATTACTGCATGATTTTTGTAGTTTTAAAAAGTGCATTCATTTTGAATTTGGAAATCCTCTAGGATCTTACGTGCCTGAAGGCCTCTCGGTGTGGAGCGGCCATTCTCACTAGCTAAAACACAATCTTCTTGTTTGTATCAGGGATTCATTTGGTGGATTACATTTTGTCCCCAAAGTGTAGGTGACTCTAAGAAGCAGTTGGTAAGGGATTGGTCTGATTACAAAATGGTTTTTAATCTTCACATTACCAATGTAAGCTTGTGTATTTATTGGCTATTTAAGTATTGTTGAAAATAGTAATCATTGGCTATGAATCAGGGTAATTGGTTCATAGGAAAGATTGTGAAAAGAGTACTTATGTGAGCATTTTGGGACAAAAATGTGGGAGACATTTTTTACCTTAAGTCAAAAAAGGCCTTTTGGCACCTGCAGTGGGGAAAATTGGATTGGAAATGTCAATCAACTACTATTCCCTTTTATTATCTTGATAATGATCCAGGCCCGAAAATCCCAAGACTACAGTTATAGTTCCCTCATAGCTGAATTGTCTTAAAGAGGAGAAAACAAACTGCTACAAATGCTAGTTATTCTTATCCAAGAGACTTGAACAATTAACTTGTCATTTGCAACATCTTTCTTTAATTGCTTTTATAAATGACAATCTCTTGATCTACCAAAAAAATTAATGAACTTTGTTCCCACCCGAATGTATTTCACATTGTAGGCATTAAGAATATCAAATGTTTTGTACAGTTTCTTTGAACATAGAGGGCTCTGGTGATTACATTTAACACTCCCACTAAGGTAAAGCGGAGTAAGGAAGATTTTGTTTTTCTAAATCTTCCCCCCGCCCCAGTATCTAGCTGACGTGTGGATGATAGACTCAGTGCTTCCCCTGTCTGCTGCTGGTAGTGTACACTAATGCAATCCCTTGAAAAGCCGTGTGGATTGAGTTATAAAAACTGTTTATATCTCTTAGCCTACTGATTCCGTTATGAGAAAACCCTCTGGAAAAACACTGCATGGAGAAGTATTCATCTATACAAAGTGTCATCAAGGGATTACTTAAAATAGTATGACAGTAACAGCAGCAATTTAATATCTAGTCGAAGGGAAGTAATTAAAGAAGAATATTAGACATGTACTCAAAGGAATGTCTTATAGCACTGTACAAAGTTGTTAAAATTATAAAACAATGCCAAATGTTTGTCAACTAACATTGGTGAAAAAAATGCAGGGTACAAATTGATATGTATATTATGGTTAAAGTAGTGTAAGAAAAACTATATGTCAAAAATAAATGCACCAAAAAGTCTCTGGTGGCTATGCTGAGGTGCTGTGGCTAAGGGTACTTATTTACTGTCTTTCTTTTCCATTGCTTTAATTTTTCAAGACAATTTTTAAAGTAAGAAAATAGGTAGTATTGGAGGAAAGAACCCTCAAAGTGGTCAACATAAGAAAATGTTATTTAAATAAAAATAGTGCCACATATTACTGCTTAATTAAAACTCAGCCATTCATATGATTTTTAGGATTTGCTGGGCAAAGTCTCTATAGTTTTATTTCCCACAGTCACATATTAAGTGGAAAATGAGACAGACATGTCTTAGTGACACTCGGAACAAAATCTTACCATGTCAAACAAAAATGGATTTATTTTATTGGATGCAAACACTCCAAGATTTTTTTTATTAAAACCAACCAGCCTGTACAGAATAAGGAAAAGGATAGATAAGTAGGAAAGAAATCTGCACAGATACAATGAGTGTGACATGATTTGTCTGATTTAGTCATATTAGTAGGAGTTTGAAAAAGGAATAGCAGATCTATGGCAAACTCTGCCTTAAAACTCTTGTTATGAAAGAATGCTGAATCATTCCAACGGTTTTTGCATTTAAGGAATTAGTTCAATTAAAAGCTAAGTTGAATTCAGTTTAAACTTCTGTAAGGAGCAGAAAACTAATTAGTAACATGGTCAAATGGAATAAGGCTAAACTTAAATTGATTTCTGCTTGAAGGGAATCTGAAAGATGACACAAAAGCAGGTCCCAGTCTCAGTCTCCTTAAAGAGAAGTTTACATTCTCAGTAATATTTTGAGGAAAATATAACATGTCTAATATAGATAGATGTACTAGGTTTTTAAAGAAAAAGATATCCGGCAACTTTAGTTTCTTTAAAAAATTGTGTATTTCCCCAAAGGTATTAATGCTTTGTCTGCCTGAGCGTGTGAAGAGTTTCCTGCTTGCTTTCTTATAGCATCTTGACTGGGAACAGGATGAGAAGAATGCATTATGTATTAAGGATTTTTTTCAGTTGCAAGGGACAGAAACCCAACCCAAATGAGCTAAAACAAACAAAAAAATGAAAGCATAAAGGTGGGGGGAGTTTATTGGTGGGCATGGTCTTTGGCAGGTTGGCCCCTGATTTACATCTCTCCGTCCTTCAGACGTGCTCTCTCTGGGAGCAGGGCAAGAGGCCACCGCAGCCCCCACACACATCTGCCAGCTCAGCCAGCTGAGTGGCCCAAGAACCGGGGTTGCCGGCTCAGCCAGAAGTTCCGGGGCCCATGTCCTGCCTCAGGTTTCTAAAGATGGTGGCTCCCTTTCTGCTCTTGGAGTAGCTAGAAAACAAGCACAAAGGCAGCGAACACCTGCAGCAGTTCTGAATTACCTGTGGGTCCCAGCATAGGCATGCCTGTAAAAATCCTGCCTTTTGGATGGCCATTTTCGCGACCTCTCAGCGTTGCCCTGCCCACACAGCTCCTCCCAGAAACCCAGAATGCCAGTTTCTCCCTACATGGAAATAAATAGCACCAGGTCAGTCTCACAGGTAAAGTCAATTGTGACTACCCTGTGGTTCCTGACAGATTTACTTCCACCCCACCCACCAGCACATCTCCCTTCTTTGTCCTCTGAACCTGAAGACCAGTAGTTACTGAACTGGAGGTTTCCTGCATTAGATATGCCCCTCCACATGCCCCCCGAGTCCCCAGAGAGGCAGCTCTAGCTTTTCTCTGAACCCACCTCCACACAGGATTCCACCCTCCTAGCTGGGGCACGTTTTGGGGTGGGGGTGGGGCTATGGGGCAATGTATTCTACCCATCACACCCATCCCACTGAATTTGGGGGAGATTATTTTAACCCCTGATAATTTCAATTTATACTGTTTATTACTTGTGTTTTGCACTTATATAAAGATATTTGTGGTGGGATTTTATTTCTGAGCCTTTCTCTCTTTAAAAGTTGTTTGCTTTCAGAATCTGTGGGAATGGACGATGTTTTCTCTGGGCTCCCTTTAGTCCGTGTTAAAGAAAAACAGCTTAAAACTAGGAACCTCCCAGCACTGGGAGACAAGGCCAGGAGCTGGCTCTGGCTCCCACAGCTGAGGTGCTAAATCATTGATTTCAACCCCACTTGCTCATATGTTAAATGAATGTAATAGCATCCCCCACACGAGCGAGCGTGTCCTGAATGCAAACGAGAGTGGATGCGAGAAGGGATGGTGTGAGCTAGAGATGGTGGCAGGGAAGGGGCAGCTGTCCCGGTACGCCTAGGGTCTGGGGCACTGGTGCTGAGCAGCAGTGGAGACTCTGTTGAGCCTGCTTCAGACCAGGCTGAAGAGGCACACCTGCCTGCAAACGAGACACTGCAAAGAACTGAGACCTTGCAGAGATTGCAAACGCAAGGATGATCCGTAACCTTTTATATCTGCAATTAAACTGTGAAGCCTTTCTTAGTGAATACCCGTATAAACAACAACACAGTGGTAATTGTCACCAGAAAATTGAATTCCAGGTCCATAACTATTTTTTAACAGGAGTCTGTGTGCTTTTTATTTTATGATGCAGCAAATGTGTCCAACAGAGTTAAAAGGAGTAAGTAACATCTCCTCTCTAGGCATGCCCTGAAGTCTTGGTACGGTTTGGCCTTCCCTACCCTTTTCCTATTACTCTTCCTACACAAACTTTTCCTCCCTGCGAACTCCTCCTCCTTGTCCTCTAGGTCCCAGCTCACCTGTATTTCCTTAAGAGGCTTCTCAGGCCTCCCAGACCAGGTGAGATTACCCTCACCTGTGCACTCCCATAGCATCCCATGGAAAGGCATTCATTCCCTTATCTTGTCAATTGTGACTGAGTCCTGCCAGTGACAGAGACCCCAATTATATTCAAGAGAGCAACTTGTTTCCCTCCGGTAAAGTGCCTGCAGCGGGCGGTGTGGTAATCCAGCATCAGACTTCCGTGTGCTGCTCTGCTAAGCTTGGCTCCCATTCCCATCACCCCAGAAAGCCAAGGACCCAGGACCACCTAGCAGGCAGGATGCTCTGTGGGGTTTTCCCACACCTCTTGTACCTCTGCTCTTTGGGCCAGAAGTAATACCTGCAGGGGATGTGGGAAATTTAGTCCTTATTCTGAGCCGACATATGTACAGTTAAAAACTGTTCTAATTCTCAGGGAAAAGAGCGCTTATTGGGGGAGTGTCTTAGGCCACAGTATTCTTTGCTCACATCACACCACCTGGCACATTGTATACTGATTGCATAAAAAAATGAACCTGTCACATATATTCCTTTGCCAGGATGGCCTTCAAAAAGGAATACAACCTGAGTGGCTTGAACAACAGAAGTTTATTTTCTGGAGTTCTGAAGGTCAGAAGTTCAAGACCAAGGTGCCAGCAGCTGTGCTAGCTGTGAGGGAAATGCCTCTCTCCCAGCTTCGGGTAGTTTTGGCCACCACTGGCATCCCTGCAGCTGTCGATGCTGCCTTCACGTTCACATGCCTTTTCCCCTGGGTGTGCATGACTGTGTCCAAAATTCCCCCTTTCTAAAGGACGCCATCATGGATCAGGAACCACCCTAATGACCTCATGTTAACTAATTACATCTGCAAAGGCCCTGTATTTTCTAATAAGCTCACATTCTGAAGTACTGAGAATTCAAAATTCACAGGGCTTATGAATTTGGCGGGGGGGAGGCGGGGAAGGTGTGGCACCATTCAATAATTAACAATTCAGGATAATTTCATTTACTACCACTGCAGTCTTTCCCAGGCTCCTGGTATTTTGCTGCTCTGGCCTGCCCCAAAGTGACTCACTTTCTAACTCCTGAGCAGTGACGTCCTCTCCACACTGGGGGAGGTCTGTACTAGGGAGGGGAGGGCAGTGCTTACCGAAGGCCACGGATGGGACTGAGCATTATTGGAACCAAGTAAGTCTTCCGGGTATGACGGGGACGCAGGGGCATGTCAGGAAAGGAGTGGGCCCTGCTCACTGAGTCCTTCGCAGTAAGTTGAAGCTCCTGCCCTTGGTTACATCCCACCGAGATCACTTTGCCAGCGCAGGCCGGGCGCAGCAGGAGCTGGCTTAGAGCTCAGTCCGCACTCAGCCCCATCCCAGCCCTTCGTAGCTTCATTTGTTCAAGGGTATTTTATTTCATTCTGCCTACGTTCCTCACTGGGCTCAAAATCCGCCGAGCTTAAAGACTGGCTTATTCACCTGTGTGATTCCTACAGCTCTTACTGGTTAAAGTTGCCCTCAAGTAGACGTTCAGTTAACTAGGACTTTTTCCAAAGGAAGAGAAGGCTACTGTCATCTTGTCAGGAGGTTGAGATGTCATCGTGCCCAAAGCAGAGGAATGGCTACTTTAAAGCGTTTCCTGTAGTTTTTGGCAGCAGGTTGTGGGACTCTAGGAAGGTGACAGTTCCATTCTCCTTTGGCCCCTAGAGCCAATGGTCTTTGAAAGATCCAGCTTCTGGGAACCCAGAGTTCCCTCCTGCAGCGCACAACTGGGAGCGCAAACTCTGGCTCACACTCAATGAGCCCTAGGAAAGGAGGGGGCAGAATCTGCAACCGCAGGAATGAGTAGGACACCGCTCAACGTTCCTTCTTGCTTTTAACACCCTCATGCGGAACTAGGTCCATTTTTTGACCCCTATTCCAAGTCATCCTGCACCACGCCCCCCTCCTCCATTCCTGCTCGGCCCAACCTGCGCGGGCCTTGGGTGGGACGGGAGCCCCTGCGGCACCCTGACCTGGTCCTTCTCATCACAGCCTGTGACTTCTGGAACATGAACTTGGGCCTGCATCCATTTCTCTAATGCTCTCTCTTAAAAGCCACCATTGACAAATGTGAAGCAAAGAGCATCCAGTCTTTTCTTTCCACCCCAAATCTTAATCCTTTGATTCAGTCCCCTTCAGCTCAGGGAGCCGCTGTCCGGGGTCTGGCACAGGCACGTGCGGCGCTCACCAGGCCTGCCGCCTGGACGCCCACGGAGCTCATGACTTGGAGGCTTGAAATGGCAGCCACAGACTGCGGTAAAGGCCTGCTGCTCAGGCCCCTGCAGCCGGCTGGCGGGACAGCGCCCTTTGTCCAGCTATGCTCTGGTGGAGACGCCGTCCCGATTATGGCCGGGTGTAGGGCAGGTAGTGGACTGTTCCTGTCTGAATTCCCCTGGCTTGCCACACCTTTGTTTTCATGGTGGGAAGATTTCTGTGGTGGGAGAGCCTGGCCCACCCTCTGCCCCAAGCAGGGATCCATTTGCAAACCTAACTGTTTTCATCTCTACCATAAGTTGTAAAATTCTGAGGCGCATCCCTTGGTGATCAGACTTGTGCACGACTGCTGAGAACAGACCCACTAGTGGCGGGCAGTGGAACCGGAAGCCGCAGGGGGTGGGGGCTCCCTGCTCCTGACTGGCGAGGGGCGCAGCTGGCAGAGTGTCTGCGGTGGTTGCCTGTTCTGCTGACTCGGCTGGGCTAACTTGCGGATCTTATAAGGCTCATTTTTCTGTCCTTCCTTTCCAATTCATTTTAGCTTGTTTTTTCCTTTATCCAATTTCCATATTCATTTATTTATACATTGGGGTAATTTTTCATATTTCAAGAAAATACAAGTCCATTGTAGAAAGAGCAAATGTTGATAAGCGGGGGAAAATATATATTTATTCTTACTCAACATGCCACCCCCTGGAAAAAACTCATTTCAATGACTTTCATTCTCAGTTCTTTTTTAATGCGCATTAAAAAAACTTGCACTTTTAACTTAATATTTGGAAATAACTTATGTCTGTAAACATTCATCAACACTGCAGGGCTGGGTGGGAGAATCACTACTTATCCAGGCACATGCATTGATCACTTAGTTTATGTACAGTTTTCAACTTTCAGAAACAATGTTATAGTCAATGTCTTGGTGGCCAAATATTTGGAATTGCAAGTCAAAATAAGTAGACATAATGTCTACATAAGTAGATATTGTCTATGTTTGTTGTCAAAAATCTTCAAACCATGTACCACCTAGACAGAATGCATTGTATTGAATCCCCTCATACCTGCTGAACAGTTTTCAGCCCCCTAGTTCCTGCTTAGAAACAAACTCGAAACACCTTGCCAGGAAGACTCGCTGCTGTTACATAGTACAGGCATTTGAAAATGAGAGGAAAAACATGAATTGCTAGAAAAAAAAGTTAACATCTGTTCTCCGTTGTCTGTTGTGGTGGGCTTTTTCCCTTTTCCTGTTTGTCTGGACTTGGGACCACTGTCTTCTGAATTCCTTGTAACCGGTTTCCTTCTTTCTTTCCCTCTGGATAAGCATATATGTTTTTAAGCTGTTTCATATCTTGCCAGATTGCGCTCTGGAAAGTCTAGTCAAATTTGTTTCCACCAGAATCCTATGGGAGTGCCCCGGACTGATGGTTCAAGTTTGGGACTTTTCTTTTTTCCCTCCATCCCTCCCCTCTTTCCTTTCTTCCTTAACTTTCCAGACTCAACGTTTTATTTAGAACTTATTTGGTTATTTGTGGGGTTAAAAACTGCCCTCTACCCCCACCCCCACCTCTTCACTGAATAATTTCCTCTTTGTAAGTTACCTTTTGCTTCGGGGGTATTGATCTTTTAAAAATTGTGTTCACCTATTTGTGTTAACTTCATAGATTATACTCCTGTCAGTGAATTGCTCTGAATGTGTTTAGGATAAGATGGAGTATATTACACGTACAGGAAAGAGTAAGTGCACTCTATAAGCGGACTGCTCAGAGCAGCAAGGTACCATTACCTGTCAGAGCGACAGGTTCGGAACGAGGCTGCCAGTGTGGGGCCGGGGCCCTGTAGGGACAAGGGAAAGTTTTATGGGTCACTTACTCTCCCCTCAGTCTTCTATAGGCATCCGCGAAGCAGGTAAGCAGGTAAAGCAGTTGTTTTTCCCTTTAATAATGACTTGTCCCAGGGCATCTTAATAAAACCTTCCAAGCCCAAATCCAGGATTTTTCTGCTATATCAGACTAATTCATATTTATTTGTGGAAGGCAAAGAAAGCATTAAAATGAATCAAATAGTAATTCTGAATTTCTTTTTTTTCCTGTAGCATGAAGGCCCAGGACCAGGTCATTATAACTTGAAAACACCTTCAGCAAGTTCTGTTACTTCTTGTTTTCAATCCCGTGTACCTCGATTCCTGCCCTCCTGTTCAGTATGTATTCTAAAGGATACTATGGCTGAAGGTTGTGTGACTATGTTGGGGGTAAGGGCTGGGGGGGCAGTTCTGGTTGCGTACAGTTCTAGTGTATAGACACCATGGCTTGTCCAGGCCGCAGAGCGTGTGGCCTCAGCCAGCTTCCGGCTCCCGGCGACTCCAGGCCTGAAGGCCATGGCTGAATTATGGCCTCCATGGAGAGCAGCCAGCACAGTAACGAACCATCAGTATTAGGACCTGTATGCTTTGCGGGGGAAAAGGCTTTAATGAGTTGAGGCAGGCAGTGGGTGGCGGCTGCTCCACCCGTTCAGAGCCGCTGTTCTGTGTGTGTGGCTTCTGGTCACAAAAAGAGCAGAAACTGTCACTGAGCCAAAGGGGACCACTCAGGCATGAGTAATCACCTTGCCCCTAAGGATTCGGGGCAGACAGGAAAGAGGCTCAAGTCCACGGAGAGGTACAAAGAAGGTAGATTCTTGGAATGTGCAGGAGTGAGCCCTCAGTAGAGGAAACCAGGAAAGACCATGGAGCTTACAGTCTTTTTTTCTATCTGTTTTTCTTTTTTCAATGCTAAACGGCAGCTTTATCTCCCATAGCCTTGTTCCCAGAAAGTCCCCAACACTTGCTGGTATGTAGACTTGAGATAGCTGGGGAGACAAAAATGCAAATTCTGCCTGTAGGAAAATAGGCCCATCCCAGGGATGACGGGAGAAGCTGGGCAGTAGACAGAAGTCAGGGACTCTGCTGTCTGGGCCTGTAAATCACCTCCCGCAATCCATCTGTGTTGTTCCAGGCCTTCTCCTTCAGGGCCCCTCAGAACTGACAACAGTATGGGGTAAGCATGGTCTTTCTCTGGAGGAGTAAAGACCCGGCTTAGAAAATTACAAGCAGACCTGGGAAAGGCGGCCGGGAGAGCCCTTCAGCAGATCCTCACACTCCGGTGGTGCCACCATGATCCAGACACAGATTTTGCAGAGCTCACGGGGCGAGAAGCCCTTGGAAGTCCGTCGTGCTAACCAAGCCCCCAGAAAGCTAAAAGAGAAGCCAGAACTTGTAGGACTAATTTACAAGTGTCCACCAAGGGGCCTGGTGTCAGGGGTCACTGCTCTGTGGGTGTCCTCTTCGGGGCAACCAGAAGGTTGCTTGGTGCCGGGGATATCAGGGCTGGGGGACAGACCCAGATGTTCAAGGGCTGCGAACCACAACCAGCAGCCTCCTGAGGGGCGCCTTGCAGGGCGCAGGCCCGGTGAGCCTCCTGCTCTCCAGGCCGCCCCTCACATGCCGCTTCCTAATTCACAGCACTAATAGAGGCTTCAGCTTCCTTTGACGTCTGGCCAGGACTTGATTAGATTTCCAGGCTGCTCCTCGCTTTTGGCAAGGGAAACTGCCTGTCATTTCCAGCGGCTTCGGCAGGCGGCTGATCTCATCCATGCTGGGCTAACCACTCAGTCCCACTCTAGGATAATCCTACTTCCGCCCTCACTGTCTCCTGAAGAGATAACAGACTGCAAGGAAGGGTGAGAATGACAAGGAGTCATAGTGAATAGTAACAGCAGTGGCAGCTAACTGGAGCACATGCTGCCAGCCTGGCTTGGTCTGTCTCTCTGGGGGCCTCCAGTGAGCTGCAGAACCTCCTGCGAGGCAGGGGCACTTAGCCCAGTTGATGGGTGAGGCATGGAAACGGTCACACTCTGGCATTGGTGGTAGGACTGGGACTTGAACCCAGGCCTGACATTGACTCCCTTTCCTTAACCACCACGCTGGTGTGGCTCCAACAGATCTAAGATAACATGTCTTTGGGTCTCAGGAATCTGTGCATGTGCCCAGGCACTGGGAACACTAATAGAAGTCAAAGTCTTAGTCTATGAGAACGACATTCATTGCATTTCATTGATACAGAAAAGCTTTAAGTTACTGGCAAAATAATTTTTTTCAAGAATTTCACCAACATGAAAACAGACCTTTAAAGGCCCCTTGAGAATATTTCTGACCCTGGGGTTTGGGGGCCTCAGGAGATCAACACCTTCATGTATCACCAGGTCACCGAAAGAAACACGTGTTGGGCTTTTGAGGTTCAGAGTCCACCCTCGCCGACCCCTTACGCTAGTAGGTCATTGGAGGGGAAGATGACGGCATTCCAGGGACAGAAACTGCCTCAGTGTGTCATTTGGGAGAAAGTGTGCCACGAGGTACAGGTCTAAGCCGTCAGTTGCTCCTTCTCTCAGCACCCCTGCAACCTTGGGGCAAGCTACTGACAGCGCAGGTCGCAGCTCTAAGCCCAGGGCATGCCAAGTGTGAGCCCAGGCCCTGTGGCCCTTGTCCCTCTGGGGGCTTTCCCAGCTGCACCCGAGCTACCAGCCAGGCTGGGGATGTGCCAGGGTTCTGGTGTCACCATCTCTTCAGTCCTTGTTTTCTGTTGTTTTCAGAAAACCCCAGGCCCAGGAGCGTACACAACTTCAAGACAATTCCCCAAGCAGCCCCGGACCATAGCTAAAATGGGCCAAGAACACAGCCTCTTCTTCAACAACACAATTGACTTTTTAAAATAAAGCCATCCTGACCCTAAGCTACTTTGAGTTTTAGCGAGTTCTTGTTTCGGAAACTGTTTTGCCCTAGTTGCTGCTCTGGCTTGAGAGCCTTTGGGAAGGTTAATCGATTGTCCAGGCGGCCATCCAGCCCTCCTCTCCGGAGAGGCCCCATCACTTCCCAGGGGAGCCGCGCAGCCTCCTGCTTCCTGGGAGCAGGTACTCTTAGCCCCACTTGATGGGTGAGGTGTGGAAGCGCACGCCCCAGGATCACACCTGTCGTTCTGGTGGGACTCAGCGCCAGAAGTGTCCTGGCTTGAATGGTGGGTTACTGGCTCACTCTGCTTATTACTTAGTGCTTATCGGGGTGTCTTCCAAGAGACGGTCGCCTGGGTGGCTCTTGCAGCAGCTGGGACAGGCCCTGCTCTGCAACTTGTGGCCGGGTCTCAACTCCATTAGGGATACACCTCACGCCCTCATGGAGACTTCCTTGGTGTGTGATGGGGGTGGGGCCGGCATTCAGCCAAGGGCAAGCTGAGCCTGACGGGATCCCAACAGGTGGTTCTTTTTCTCTCAACTCCCTGAGAAGAACAATGTTGATTCAACCTGATGAGTATTTGTGGGTTTAAGTCAACAAAAATATTTTGAGTATCTGCTCTGTGCCAGGTGCTGTGATGGGCTGGAGAGTGGGAGCTTAAAACAAGGATGAATAAGACATGTGACTGCGTTTAGGGAGGGCTGCAGGGGAGACAGGCGAAGGGTAGTCCCGGTGGAGAAGGCTTTGAAATGGGTTTCCAAGCAGCTCCTCCTGGTCACCTTGGGCTTGAAGCCCGGGGCTGCCATCACGTGAGGGCAGCTCCCCGGGGAGGAGCCAGGCTCAGTGTCAGAGCTGCAGACACTGCACCTGGTAGAGGCGCAGTTCTGACAAGAGACCCGAGGAAGGACAGGACAGCCTCGTGCAGCAGGGCCGCTTGGCTGGCACCCAAGGGCTGGGAGGTTGAGAGAGGCAGAGAAGCGGAAAGAGGGCCAGGAGCAAGGAAGCCTGTCTGCATGAAAAGCAGGAATAAATATTTGCTGGAGGGGAAAGAGGGAGCTGGCCCAACTGGCCTAGCAAGGGGGAGCAGGGGGCATTCGGATGGGGTTCGGTCAGAAGCCTGACCACGTGCCGAAAAGCAAGAAGCCAGCCCTGCGCACAATGCTCCAGCTAAACAGGGCTGTGGGAGGTGGTGTTCTCTCAAGGTGGGGGGGAAGGTCGGGAGTGCTTGATAATTCCTTAAGTGAACCAAGAATTAAATGTTATATTTGAAAAGGAGAAAAATGCTACCTTCTCTAGTCTTACACACCCTTGTAAAATGGGTGTTGGGGTCAAGGGCGGGAAGGCCGTCTTTTCAGTGAATTTATTCATGTTTCGCATTTGTGGGAGAAACTCCTGCACTGCATTCCTCTACACAGAAAGCAGCCACTTGGGAAGTCAGACAAGTCTCAGACAAGTCAGACAAGTCTCGAGCCCCACTTTGATGAGAAGATGGCTGCAGGGCATTTAGCTCCAAGTTTTATTTTCCCAGTGGATCAAAGTCCACTGCAGGGCCAAAAGGTAAGGGCTAGCAGCTCTGGTGTTTTCTTGAAAGCCGTGTCTCAGGTCACATTGGTGCTCAGGGAAGAGGTTCCAGAAAGAGGTGAGAGGCAGTCACATCTGTCTTAGGGCTTATGACTGAAGTGAGTGGAACCCCTCAAATAGCAAGGGGAAGAGGAGACTGAGTTGTAAGTAGGTGGGTATTACACAAGAGTGAACCAGGGGTTGCCAGGAACCCCCCCCCCTTCTTAAAGGCCTGTGGTCTCCCCCCCCCACTTCTCTGAGGTCTACTTCCGCAGGAGGCAAACTTTCACTGTCTCTTTATGTGTGTGGACCCAATGTTGCTAATGTTGCTACCTTCGCTTCTCATGCCATTTCCTGGTCCAACACCCTAAAAGAATGGAGCCAGCCCCTTGATTCCAGCATCAGATTCCCAGGAAAGGCAAGCCAGCTGGCCAGCTTGGGTGAGGGGGCTGCCCCGGGTCCATTAGCTATGGGCCAGGAGAAACTAGCCCCCAAGTGTAGCCGTGGCCACAGGGGCCCCTGAAACTGGGTACAGGCCAATTCCTGGTGGTCTAGAAGAGAATGAAGACCTCAGGATAAAAACGGGAGGTATGTTGAGCGGCCTGTGGAGACGTCACCCAGAGCAGGAACCCCTAGAGAACACTCTGCAGGACTATCTGGAACTCCCTGTATTTTGTGCATTCACTGAGCTTTGCCTTTGGCGCCCGAGACTTCCCTCCTTTCCAGAGCTGGGGGTACCTACATCTCAGCCCCGTCCATCAGCCTATGCCTCAACTTCCTCTGATTTTGAATGATGTGACAAATTCTTGAGGTGTTAGCAGAAGGCAGCGGACAGGAAATAGTGAGAAGAGCAACGTTTTCTCTTTGACATACTCCAGTATTCATAGTACTTGTACAGGTAGTGGGGGCCTTTCCCAAAGAGACCAGAAAGACCTGGAATGGCTTTTCCCAACATGAGCCTAAAGCTGGGATGCTATCTGAAGAGCAGGGCCTCCTCCTATTCTTTCCGAGAGAGATTGGACAGACCCGGGTGGACTCTGAGCTTGAGCTCTGAGCCTGGGTTGCTAACACCTCACAGCTGGGGCTGTTGCCTGCCTGGCATGACCACCCAAAAGGGCTTAGAGAGCCGTGGAGCGCCCGGGGTGGAGGGGACTGCAGTGTTCTCCTAAATTCCTGCAGGGCCTCTCCCCCGCTCCCTGCTGAGTGCTGTGACACTGGCTTCTCCAGGTCTCTCCCTGGCTTCCCTTCCTCACACTTGCCCACCCCCAAACTCCTCTGAATAGGGCTTGGCTCTTCTTGGCTACAAGTGTTTCCATGGGATATCCCTCCTCATTAAGCTGGAGCCAAAGGCATAGCGCTGATGGAGACCGCTTGTCCACCTCCCTCGACTTTCTCCTCATCCCCACCCCCTCACCTTCCAGGCCTACAGACGACACCTAGGTTGCCTAGGTGAGTGGCCCTGTCCCCAGCAAGTCTCTCACTTGCTGGATGTCACCTGCCTGCAGCATGAACGAAGCTGTCTGGACTCGGGTCGCTGTGCCCAGGATTACTTTGAAACCCTTATTATCTTGAAGACACTGGTCAAAGTTTACAAGTTTAAAAGCAGTGGCTGTAAGCTGTATATCAGACTCCCCTGGGGAGCTTTTACCATCTTAGTGCCTGGCAGCTCCCAGACAGGTCACATTGAGCTCTGCGGGTAGAGCCCGGCCCTTTTAAATTTTTAGTTTTTACTATTTAAAATAGCTTTTAACAGAAACACATTCTCGCCATCATTAAAAATGGTTTGCTTTTCCATGGCAGCTGCTCTGGCATTAGGACTTAATTGCCCCGTGGCCCTGAGAGTGTGGGCCCGAGCTCCTAAGGCACGTGCTCAGCTGTCCTCGTGGGAACCCAGGACTGGTTCTTATCAAATGCTGAACTGCTTTCCTTTTTGCCTTCACTGGAGGGCTGTTCTTATGACCCTGGAGCACGAGCTCTTTCAAATGTAAGCACCTTTAGTACCCCTTTGACCCAGCGTGGATGTCCTTCCTTTGTCTTGGCAACAGTGCAGCTATGAGGGCGCAGTGGGCTCCTGTCATGCTTTTTGGATCTGCAGGGGGGAGCTGAAACACTATCTGGGATTCTTGACTCGGCAGAACTGGGGCAAACCCAGCTCTTATACCCCGGTACAAATGAGAGACTCCACCCTTTAGTCAGCCTGAAGTTGGCCTGGGCCTGAGCACAAAATCTCTGCCGTGCATAGTGACTGCTAAGTCTTGTTCAGCCCGAACTTCTGCATGGAGGGAAGCTGAGCAGCCAGGTTTTTTGTTTGTTTGTTTTTAAAGTTCCGCTCCCCACCCTACCCAACCCCGTGTGATTCCAGTGAGCAATTAAGGTTGAGAACTTCCAGCATGAAGATACCAGCCACCATCTCTCTGCTGGGAGGCAGGTAATTTTCCTGATACTAGAGATTTAAGAAAAGGGCGCCTTGGCCTAGGAAGTCATTCTCCAGCTATGAAGAGAGGACTCATTTCAACATTTGGCTGAACCCTAGCGGGGAAAGACAGCAAAGGGCTGGTTTTTCTGGGGCTGTTAGTGCCCGGAGCCTTGCCAGGTGGAGGTGGTTCCACACAGAAGGGATGAACAGGGATCTGAACCCAGCACCTCGCACCAGCTTGACTCCTGGCTGGGTTCCCCAGGTCCTTTGGTTTTGACCAGGTCTGGGGGTGCAGGCCTGCAGCCAGTCAGGCCCGGGTGGAAGGCTTTGGGCCCTGAATTCAGCACTTCATGGCCTGGGTGGGTTCGTAGGGGCAGCGCCAGAGACCTAGACTGTAGCTGAGCTTATTTGGAACCTCCCAAGAGAAGCCGCAGCCCCGGATGGCAGGAGGCGCCATAGCTGGGTTCACGGAGGCTGGGAATTTCTGCCCAGTGAGGAGAGGAAGAGAAAGGAGACGGAAGGAAAAAAGAGCCAGAGAAAGGAAGGCTCAAGCGGTGAACAGAGCAGCCAGCGTCTTGCTGACATCTTGGCAGGAGGATGGCAGGAGGCGCCGTGGCTGGGTTCACAGAGGCTGGGAATTTCTGCCCCGTGAGGAGAGGAAGAGAAAGGAGACGGAAGGAAAAAAGAGCCAGAGAAAGGAAGGCTCAAGCGGTGAACAGAGCAGCCAGCGTCTTGCTGACATCTTGGCCACATCAGAGCCCAGAAAGTCACCCCTCTAAAAAGCAGCAGTCTTCAGGGGGCTCAAGTAGCACAGGGAGGAGGGAGCGAGGTGGCTGCTTGGAGTGAGTCAGGCCTGAGGGCCTCGGCATCTCTGGTCACAGGATGGGCTAGTATGTATGGCTGAGCAGGTGCGCTAGGTGGCGGGGGGGCCGGGAGGCTTGGCCTGAGCCCCGCTGGATCTCAGAGCTTTCTCTCTCGCACCCACGAACTGCTGACATTCTTCGACTCACAGCCATCTCGTATGTGGTCTTACGGTAGAGACGCCGCCTTTTTATCCCCTCCCTCTCAGCACAGGTGTCCACACTTCCGCACATGCCGCACTCTCTGGGCCCAGGTGTCCATAATCAGAGGCACACGTGCCCTGTGCCCACGCCTCTCAGCCCTGGGCATCCATGGTAGGAGCTGGGGGACACAAGTGTCTGATAACTTCATTTACGCTCAGCTAGGCAGGGCCTGACCGGCGTTCCATTCATTCACCCACTGGAGCCCCAGAGCTCAGAGAGCCTGCCTGGTGCCAGGGGGCCATTAACGAAAAGGGAAGTGACTAGTGTTTTTCTGACTCTATAGGACCAGAGGGACCCTTGGAAATGTGCCAGGCAGGTCGCACCCATCTAGGCTTCTAATCCCCATCACTCCTGGGCTGGGCGTGGGAGAGATGCAGCGTAGCCCAGGGCCTGGGGTCCACAAAGGCCTCCCTGAGTATGCCACCCTGGGCCAGGGGTAGCTCTTTAACCAAACCTTCTGTCTTCATTTCCTGTGGTTGCAAGAACAAAAACTATAGACTTTGTACCTTAAAACAACACACTTATTCTAACAGTTCTGGAGGTCAGAAGTTCAAACATCAGTCTCCCTGGGCTAAACTTAAGCTGTCAGTGGGACTGATTCCAGAAGGAGTTTCCTTTGAGGGGCTTCTAGGGGAGAATCAGTTTCCTTGTTTTTTCAGCTTTTAGAGACCACCTGCATTCCTTTGCTTATTCACCCTTCCTCAAATCACTCCAAACTCCCATCCTCACATCTCCTGCCTTCCTCTTAGGAGGATCTGGTGACCACATCAGGCCCATCTGGATAATTCAGATAGCCTCCCCATTTCAAGGTCCTTAGACACATTTGCAGAGTCCCTTTTACCATGTAAGAGAACGTAATCACAAGTTCTAGGCATAACAGTGACATGAACACCTTTGGTGGGGAGACATTAATCAGCTTTCCACACCATCTATGTAACATTTAGCGGGAGTAGCCAGAAAAGCTGCCTTCTGCCAGAAAAGCTGTCCTCCTACCCCCACCCCTTGGTGTGCAAACTAAGCAGCCGTCTTAGTCTTCCCCAGGGTGGGTGCCTCTCTGAAGTGCTCCAGCAACACCCAGAGGCTCACCTGAGACCAGCGTTGGATTGTGGGGTCTGGGGTTGTAGACTGGGGACTGGGGCATTGAGTTTCCCGGTGCTTCGCACACTGTGGATACAAGAGACACAATTATCCTTCAGAAAATGGAGGTCTTTTCTGTTAACAAGTCTCCTTTGATTATTTTGAGCCACTAAGAATTGTTTAAGGAAGATTAGCCCAAATAACCTCAGATTTGTTGGTGTTGGATGCTGACAGAATTCATCTGATGAAATGTTTTTAAAAAGAGGTAAGAAATTTATTACTGAGAGAGGAATCATTTGTGGAGATTTGAGCCTAAGGTTGTGGGTGTGAAATGCTATAAACAAGGAATCTTTACAGTCACTTAAAAAGTACCTGTGTTGAAAGTTGCCTTAGGGGAAATGGGGTGCTGGGGGGAGAACTTTCTTACTATTTTACAAATGTTCCTGTGGCTCCAGATAAAATCTCTGGCGGGTACATAATTCTAGAATTTTAAAGTGCCTTATCTTAGTTTAGATGAAAATTGAAAATAAAGCTTCAGGAAAATTGTGTTCAATGACCCATGTATCCATCGTGTTGATGAAGATCCTAATGGTAAAGATTCTTGT
Organism: Scalopus aquaticus; assembly: GCA_004024925.1. NCBI lineage: Eukaryota > Metazoa > Chordata > Mammalia > Eulipotyphla > Talpidae > Scalopus > Scalopus aquaticus. Next base: position 186,938 of record PVIJ01001666.1, read on the forward strand.
TTCTAAAATAATTTATAGAGCAGGATTAAGTATCCAAGTAACGTTATTATGAAAATGTAATGGCTTGGGACCAACGGCAGGCCCTTGAGACGCCACGATAGACTCAGGTAAAGTCTCTGCTGAGCCCCCCATCCCCACAGGGTAAAATGGGGCTGGCATGTGGGTGAGTTGAGAGGGAAGGCTAAGATCAGCCTGTGGGTGAGGGCAAGGTAGGCTCAGCCCGCATTGTACCCCAGTTCTCCCAGTGGCATGAGGGTCTCCTTGGGGCCCAGCTGGCTCCCATTCATGAGGGCACGTGTAGGCATGGTGGGGCCTGGGTGAGTGAGATGTGAGGCCAAACTCGCAGCACCTGTGCCGGCAGTTCTGCCAAAGCACAAGCGTCTGTCCCACAAGATGAGCAGTGGGAGGTAGGAGGAGGGAGAGGCACTTTTGGAAGATGTGAGAACAGGGCCTTGAAAAACCCAGGGCCGGAGCTCTGTCTCTGCTGAGATCACCTGCTCTGGCTTCTGCCCCCTTCCCCTGCCCCACCCAGTCAGCTGCTCTCCATTCTCCTCTCTGCCTGTGGCTCCCGCTGCTCTGGCTTCTGCTCCCGCTTCCAACTGCTTCCCCTCTCGTCTGGGCCTCATTTGTTCTGCAGACATCCTCCCCAGACGCAGCCACGTCAGCATCACACCAGGCAGGATGAGGTGGAAGACTGTTCCGGGTGAAAGGCGACTGGCGAGCTCTGACAAGGAAGTGGAGTAGGGGCCTGGGCTGAGGGGAGCCAGGCTCCCAACAGGCGTGACAAACTGGCATGTGGATGGTGGAACCGAAGAATCCTGTGTCACTGTTAAGCTCCCTTGTTAACTGTGCTGTGGTTACTGGGACAATGACCGTGTGTTGGCAAAAACACTGAAGTTTTAAGGGGTCAAGGGGCATGATTTATGCAACCCAGCCTCACACGGCTCAGGGAAAAAATGTGACTTTAAAAGCCGTCCACAATGACTGAGTCCTTGCCGGACTTCAAGGACAGAGTGAGTGAGAGCAGGTGAGATCGTGAGCGCCTGACGGCTACCACCAGGCTGGGGACCCTCTGGGGGTGTCCAGACCACCTCACAGGCCACGGCCACTCCACAGTGGAGGATCTAGGGTTCTGTCACCCAGACAGTGAGGGCTCATGGCCAGTGCACAGTTCCACGTGAGCTCATGTGGATCAGCTGCCCCCTTGCTTTGGATGGGACCTTCAGCCTCCTGAGTGACCTCTGCTTAAGGAGCCTGCGCACAGGGGCGGGGGTGGCAGGCGGCGCTGAGCATCAGCCCTGTCTTCAGGGATGAGGTGAAGCTGCCAGCGGATGGAGGGTGTCTGGAAACTCAAGAGGCCCTGCCCTGTGGCGTCCCCTGTGAGGCTGCAGCAGAGGACTCTTGGCTTCCTGCCTCTCTGCTGAGGTGCGATGAGCTGTGTTGTGCAACCATTCCAGACCTGGCGGGTTAATCGTTAGTTTGGGCAAATGGAAAGGAATTTTGGAGTCCTTCGTATCTCTAACATTCCTTTAATGTTGAGTCAGGGAACTGGACTCACAAGCAGGCAGGGAGGCTGGGCCTCCTAGCCCCGTGAACCTCCTCGCTGCCAGCTCCTCAGCCCAGGTGTCCACAGTCACATAGGTGTGCGTGCCCGGTGCTCACGCTCCAAGCGCCTTGTGCAGTAACACGTTATCACGTGTGGGTAATGAAACCTGGAGGAGAGCAAGGCTGCAGGTGGTGGCTGTAGAGGCCGGCAGCGGGAGGCGACAGTCTGAGTACCCCATGTCCCCTACAAGCAGGCAGGAGGGAGACAGTGGAAGGACCAGCTGTTGGAGGTGAGGACAGAGTTTGAGGCCTTGCCCTGCACCAAGCACCTGTGAGAGCAGACACCAGGACCTCTTCACCTTTCGTGCGGCAGCACCCACTGACCAAGGTTGCTGACTACCAAAGGGCAGTGTCGGAGAGAGTTGGCGGGCAAGCGAAGGGCCTTACAAACAATACAGGGCAGTTCATCTTCACTCCAAGAGAAGAGGCGAGGCAGGTGCCCCCAGGGGTGCCGCAGAAGATGAGGATGGGGGGGGTGGCGTGGGGGATGGGATTTGTGATACTATGACTTACAAGAAAAATATGTTATTTGGTCCTCAGATGACCAAAATATGGTTCTCATAGATATTTGGTCTCCATGCACAGGTTCCAGCTCACACCTCACAAAAACCTTGGTATTTCCTAAGTGTGAAAAGCGTCTT
>PVIJ01001667.1:0-188910 GCA_004024925.1 Scalopus aquaticus
TGATTGGATCAAGAAGATGTGGTACATATACACAATGGAATACTATTCAGCATTCAAAGAAGATAAACACATGCAATTTGCAGCGACATGGATGGAATTAGAGGGGATCATACTCAGTGAAATAAGCCAGAAAGAAAAAGAAAAATATCAAATGGTTTCACTTATAACAGGACTATAGGGAAACCAAATAGGAGAGAGATACTCAGCAGGGGTGCGGGGGGGAGGATAAGGGCACAAAATGGAATAGAAAACACAAGAGACCATGGAGATGGATCACGGGTGAACTGGTGGTGGGTTACCCAAGGGGAATACAAAATGTAAAAGACATAAAAAAACAATAAAAATATATTAAAAAACAAAATAAATAAATAAAGTATTTGATTTTTAGATCCAGTATCTAGTTCCCTTATTTCTTTTCCATCCAATCAGACTTTGAAAAAACTCATCTTCCTTCTAAATTGCTACCTAGTGCCCTCGAACTGGTTTGTCACCTCTGGCCACATAAATGTTCAAGCCTCCTCATGTAAATTGTAGCTAATTCCCTGTCTCCTAATTATGCTATGGATGTTAATAAGAGGCACATTTTTTTTTTTGTCTCCTGGTTAACCTTAATATTTTTAGAGGACAAAGGAGAGAAGTTCAGCTTTAGGTAGTCACCATAATCCTATAGGAATCTGGAATCCCTACTTGATATTTTAAAAGCTATCTGAATAGCATCAGTCTATATATTCCTAATACACAGAACACCAGTATATTTTTGTACATTAAGCTTGCATCCAAGAGATATGCTAAACTCTTATTGTAATTATTTATATATAGATTTTGGGGATACATTTTATGTATCCAATCACGTCAGCAATGAATAGGGACAATATTTTATCTCCCTTCCCAATCCTTACCCCTTTTGTATCTTTTCTTCTTGGTGTCTAACACTTTCAAAAATTCTGAAGAGAAGTTTTGATTAATGGCATCCTTTATTATCCCCAATAACAAAGACAAAACTTTCAGTATGTCGCCACTACCAAGTAGGATATTTGTCCTTCCTGTTTTTATTCAGTATATTTTTAGTATTCTAGGTGTGTAATTCTTAGTGAAATATATCCTATTTCCCAGAGTTGATCATTAAAGCTCATAGCTAGCAGTGAAAAATTCCAAGTATCACCAGTGGTTGGAGCTATCCACTCTTGCAGGGCTCGCTGTGTAGAACTGTAACAATGTAAAGTCATTAGTCATAAGTATAAAGTAATTTATTGTCACCAGCTTCCTGTATTAGATTTCGCTTTCCGCTTGGCAGTGGGTTTCATTACGACAAATTAATCTGACTATTTCAAAAGTTTTAACATGCTCTAGTTAAAGCTGTGCCATTTTTGTTTTTATCTCAATTCTGTTCACTTTGAATATCAAAATGCACAATTAAAGATTACACACAATAGGTATGAATGCTTTGGCACTAACACTATACCCAATTTCTGGTTCCTAACACTGTCATTTGGCAAATTTCTGATACTATATGAGAGGAAAACAGGCATTTGTTTGTTTTGTTTAAAGCACTCCAAGTGCTTCCATCAAGCATCATTATTCTGCTACATGAGCATTTCTTCCTTGTTATAATAGTCCCCAGCAATTTTCAACCCATATCTCAAATTCCTAGCCAGAGTCCTTGATTCTGGGGCATAAAGATAGGTGAATCCACTTTACCTAACTCTGGGAACTGGGAACTTGAGGGCAGTACCACATGCCAGCTCTCCTCAGAGATCTTTGCCTGATTCCCATCATCAACACAGGTAGGAAATTATACCTATGGGTAAAATTATATCTTACAGGAAACTCGATGTCATTTTCTCTGTAGCCAAATATGTCCAAACTCTGAGTGATTCTCTTAGCTTCTCCCTTTGCCTTGAAAGAAAGAAGCCATTGAGTACTCTTCTCTCCCCCACAAGAATGAGAATGAAGGAGAGGACCTCTTCATGAAGACTATGCTCCCCAGAAAAGCATAACCAGTTCACTTTCAGTCTTTCTCTCCCAGAGAGCTGGCACCACATTGAGGCCTCCCTCTGATGAGAAGGCCCTTCTTAGCCATCCCTCTTGGGAGGTGACTAATCCAGCAGCTGATGGTTCTCTATTTTTAGAACATAGAGTAGGTAAGTCTTTTGTTCTCTGCTGTGGGCTTTAGTTCACAGTTTCTGAAAAACAAAGATACTGCATTTGGCACCTCACAATTTCACTATCATAAGCCAGTTTCTTTATCTTCAGCTTATGTATTCTATATTTGTCTCAGGATTACTTCAAACTATCAACACATGAAAATGGCAGATGCTGCTGACTGCTCTTTTCATACCCCCTTGATCATCTGACCAGAACTTTTGTACAGAAAAACTGCATCAGATACCTGATAAGGCTGAAAAAAGAAACAAAAAGCTAAGGTTTCACAGAAGGGCACATTTATAGATAATGACATAATACCTTATTTCCTATGCTGTAAGAAAAAGTAGCTCGTTAAAACAATCACTCAGCAATTTCAGGATCAGCAAACATAATTTGGAGAAAAGTGAGAGTTCATTGGACCATCCAGTTAGAGCAATCTATAATATATAGTGACTTCATTATAACTTATTAACACTCTATTACTATAACACAAGATAATAACAAAATTTATGAGAGGATATTTCCTCCGAGGACAGGAATTATTTCATTTCTTCTTCCATCTTTCCATCTTTTCTCTCCTCCTTCCTCATTCCCTCTCTCCTATTTTATTTGTTTTACCATTCTTTCCTTTCTTCCATTGTTTCTATTTACTCTCCTCAGTATCTGGTATAGGCTTTTACTGTAAATGCTCAGCAAATTTTTGCCAAATTAAATATAAGTGAAATGTACTATTTTAGTAGAAATAAATATAATACAATAAGTCCCCTTGACACTGAACTGCCTTTAACCTCCAAATAACTGCCTGGGCATTTGCAATAAAAACTACAGTGGCCACTTTCTATGTTGTCTCTCTGCCCTGGTATTCTGGATTATTGATTAATGGATAGCAGATTGATTGATTGATTGATTGATTGACTCTGAAAGCACAGTTCCTTCTCAGTTCTATAGGCACACCAGAGCAGAAATAAATCTGCCCCATGATACCATTATATTTACATTTCTTCTGTTCCACCTTTTTAATCTTGCTTCTCTCTCATTAAAGAATTAGTCTCTACAGTCCACTCAGTACCAGCAATCTAAAAATATCAAATGGTTTCACTTATAACAGGACTATAAGGAAACCAAATAGGAGAGAGACAATCAGCAGGGGGGGGGGGAGGCGGGGGGGGGGGAAGGAAAAGCACACAAAATGGAATAGAAAAGAACACAAGGGACCATGGAAATGGATCACGGGTAAATTGGTGGTGGGCTACCCAAGGGGAATACAAAATGTAAAAGACATAAATAACAAAAATATATATATATTAAAAAAAAAAGAATGACTCTATACACCCTTAAGAGCAGAAAAGAAAATGAGATCCAATTCTGTAACAGAAAAGTGACAGCCAAACATCATACAATACTGTGGGCAAAGCAAAAACAGAAGACATACAATCAAAAATAAAAAGAATTTTTTTGAAGAAAATAAGTGACTAAAAATAAAAGTTTCATGGATGAACAGGGCTGAATGAGAACCTATGTAATACAAATGAAAGAAGCTGTTGGAAAATGAGGCTCTAGAATTGAGGCACAAAATCTCAGTCTCCCAAGTGACTTCTATCTCTCTCCATTCATGGTGATGAGCTTTGCCTTTCAGCCCCGCTAATGTTATTAGTTAAAACCTCAGTATCAATTCTCGTCTTTCTCTGCAGACCTTCCATTGCCATTCTGCCCTAGTCTCAGCTTCCCTGTGGTCTCAGTAAACATTTTTGTGATGGCAGGTTGGATAGTAGTTGCATTTTGTGGTCATGAAACTGACTGATCCCACCAGCATTTTTCAGGTATACAAATTCAGCTGAGTGAGTGCATCTGAACCATCCACTGGGCCTCAGTTGAAAAAAAATCAAGTTTTGTACATATTAAGGCACAATTAAAAAAATGGTGCTTAGGAACGCTGCAAAGTGTATGGTTTGGTATTGATGTTTTATATGCCAAGTCCTACTATTTTTCCATGGAAATGAACGGTAATTATAAGCAACTATCACTTTTCATTATAACAAATATTTCCACTGATGGTTGGTTGCCACTCTGTTTCCTTAGTTGCTATTATGTTACCTTAGTTCTGTTTCGGAAAAAGAATAAAGGAAATGGCTAAAAGTTCCCAAAAGTATCATTTGCTTTAAAATGCTACAAAATCATTGTCAAGATATTTTTAGTAATATTAGTTCCATCACACCAAAGGTACAAACACAAATCCTGCACATAAGCAGATGTGTGCGTATATGCTCCAAAGAAATGAAAAAGCATTTTCATATCTAAAAGGCCAAGCCACTCATAACTTCCTACTTTCTCTTTTTATTTCATCATCTTAACTGAAGTTTAAGCTTGAATTTTAACTTGTTTTATTGTATTACTTGCCTCATGGGCTCCAGATAAGGAGTGACTTAGTACAAAAATATCTAATTCAAAAATTTGACATTGACTTGAAAATATTTCTTAATAAAAAGAAATTTTGAACTAATTTTTTTAGATGTTGTGAAAACAAACAAACAAACAAAAAAAAAACATTTACTGGGCAACTGCTTTCATCAGAAGCATAAGGAATGATTTTTATCTTCAGAGAAATTTAATCTAGTTGGAAAAGCCCAGAGAAGTATATGCAATAAATCAGGTACATTTTTACATATGATGAATTGTATGGAAGGGAGTGTGTACATTTCATATGCCCACAAAAAAAGGCAGTTGAGGTATGCAACAATGTTGGATACATTCCTATGGATATAGAACTTAAAATGGATCTCAAAAGATTAGAATTTGTTTGGGGTACAAGTAACTAGTTCAGATTACATCATGTCTTAGAAAGGAAAAAAGAAAAATTAGGTTCCCCTGATGAAAGAAATAAAGATGACTTGTGTCATTACCAAACAAATAGAGGAGCCATGACAACTGGGATACAAGAGGATATTTTTTTTTCCTATATTCAATCTTCGGTAACTTAATGTCTAAGGCAATGTGAAACTTTCTGCATAACCTCACAGTCCACTAGTTGAGGGAGAATAGGTCAGAAAGAGTATCTTGAAGAAAGATGTTACTAAGGAAATAGAGCTATTTTACCAGTTCAAAAAATTCAGATATCTAATTGATTATTTAGAATTCTATTCTTGAGTTACTTTCATTTGCTCTTCAAACCTGTCCTTAAATTTTTCATACACCATGTTGCTGTACAGTCATTGCAAAGAAGTCAGCTTCATTTGTTACAGTTCAGAAAGGTAAAATCCCCATAGCTTCAGCTGAGTGTAGAATTGAAGCCATTATAAGAATAGTTTGGTTGCAACTGAGGTGGTAAGTCACTCTAAGCAAGTGTGGGCAGCAAAAGGAATGAAATAGGCAGGAGTGCTCACTCTCCAAAAGAGTAATGAAGTTGTTAGAACATAATAAATTACTTTTAGCATGCATTAGGGTCTTATTATATCGACAGGGTATTTATAATCCTATTATAAATGCTTAAGCAAGAGCATCCAATCAAATCTTTTTACAAATCTATTTACAAAAGGAAGAAAAAAGGAAACATAATTTAAGTTACTAATCAACACAAGGGTGGCCTAACCGAGAAGAAAACATTTGGGAGACCTTTTAAAAACCAGCATCAACACTTCAAAGAAATTCACATTAGGCAATTCTTTGTAATCTGTCAAACAAATCTGAACTACCCAAAAGGATAGAAAGAGGGGTGGAAGGGGGGGGGGTAAGAGGGAGGGAGAGTGGAGAGAGAGAGAGAGAGAGAGAGAGAGAAAATGAATATGAGTAATTATTTGATAATTACTTACAATGGCCAAAAACTTTGCCTAGTCTGAAACAGATATTCAGGTACAGGAAGCCCAAATAAGTGTTCTCAAATAAAACAACACAAAGATATTAATATCAAGACATACTATGTTTAAGAATGTCAAAAGTTAAAGACAAAAATATATCTTTTTAAAAATTATTTTAATTGAGGTGATATTAGCTTACATTAAATTGGTATTTCGGAAGCTAAAGATCCCATCCCTCAGATATTACCACCATATTGCATCCATCACCAAATCACCCACAGTCCACCACCACAGTCCACTGTTCTCCCTCCCCTCTTGTCACTTCTCACTTAACATACATGATCATGATGCCTTCCAGCTCCATCCATGTTGCCACAAATAGCATGAGTTTATGTTTCTTGATCCTGAGTAATATTTAATTATGTATAAATAGCACATCTTGATCCACTCATCTGTTTGGGGGCACTTGTTTCTAGCTTGGCTATTACAAATAACGCTGCAATAAACATGGAAGTGTAAGTTTCCTTTCAGATAGCAATGTTTTAATTATTCAGATAGACGCATAGGTGTGGAACTGCCGGATTGTAGACTCATTTTTTTATCATTTTAGATACCTCTATACTACTTTCCATAAGAGTTGGACCAGTATGCATTCCCACCAATAGTATAGGAGGGTTTCCTTTTCTTCACATCCCCTTCAACACTTGTTTCTGGTCTATTCAATATGGGCCATTCTCACAGTTGTGAGGTGGTATCTCACTGTAGTCTTGGTTTGTATTTCCCCAATAATAAGTGATGATGAACATTTTTTCATATGTCTGTTTGCTGTCTGTATGTCTTTGGAGAAGTACCTGTTTAGCTTTCTCCCATTTTTTTTTTATTGTATTATTTGTTTTCTTTTAGTTGAGTTCTATGAGTTCTTTGTAGACCTTCTATGCCAGTCCCTTGTTAGAAATATAGTGGTTAAATATTTTCCCCCATTCAGTAGGATGTCTTTGTTTTAGCTGCATATTTGTGGGGGGGCGGGGAAGAAGCCTTTTACTTTAATAGAGACCCAGTTGACTATGTTCTGTTTTGGTTTCCTTGCTGTTGAAAACTAATTCCTAAAGACATCAATGAAGATTATGCCATGAAGTGTTTTGCCTGTTTTCTTCTTTGTACTTACATCCAATTACTCATTTTGAACTAGTTTTTGTGTATGGTGGGAGAGACTAGTCTAGTTTCATTTTTAAAAAATATCTTAAAACACAGCAAGAGAAAATCAACCTGATACATGAAACAGGAAAACAAGAAAGATTTCAAATAAATAATCTAAACTTAGACTTTAAGTGATTAAAAAGAGAGAGAAGAAGAAAATGAAAACAAAAGCCAGTAGAGGGAAGGGAATAATAAAATTAGAGTTGAAATAGATTAAACGGAAATTTAAAAGGCCATAATATACATCTAAAGAGGTATGAACCCATATCTGTAAGTCATATATAGTAGTATAAACACTCTGCCATCTCAATAAAAGACAATTTTCTTTAAAAGCTAATAAAAAATAAAACATAGTTGGATATAGTAAAAAATACCTAAAGTTTTGCAATATGTTCAAAGCTAAGGCGTTATCAATCCCAAATAGCACATTATACACATAAGATGTTCTAATTGAAGTGAGAGAAATACAATTACTGTATAATCTCACTGACATGTGGAATCCGAAAAACCTAAGCTCATACAAACACAGAACAGATTGGTGGTTGCCTAAAGTAGGCAGGGAGGTGGAGGAGAAGGAGTTTAGGTTGTTTAAAGATAAAAACTTCAGGTCGTAAGATAAATAATTCTGGAAATGTAATGCACAGCATGGTAACTATAGTTAGTGATACAGTTTTGCATATCTGAAAGCTGCTTGAATGAGTAAAGCTTGAAAATTCAATCACAAAAGCAAAAGATGTAACTATGTGTGGTGACAGATGATATCTAAACTTGTAGTAATTGCAATATATACATATATTAAATCACTGTGCCATTCATCTTAAATTAATGCTATTTTTTTAATGTATATATTTTTATTGTTATTTATGTCTTTTACATTTTGTATTCCCCTTGGGTAACCCACCACCAATTCACCCGTGCTCCATCTCCGTGGCCCCTTGTGTTCTTTTCTACTCCATTTTGTGCCCTTACACTCCCCTGTACCCACTCCCCCTCCACCCACCCACCCGCTTAGTGTTTCTCTCCTGTTTGGTTTCCCTATAGTCCTGTTATAAGTGAAACCATTCAATATTTCTCTCTTTTGTTCTGGCTTATTTCACTAAGTATGATCCCCTCTAATTCCATCCATGTCGCTGCAAATTGCATGTGTTTATCTTCTTTGAATGCTGAATAGTATTCCATTGCGTATATATACCACATCTTCTTGATCCCATCATCTATTTTTGGACATCTGGGTTGCTTCCATACATTTGCTGTTGTGAGTAGTGCCACAATGAACATACGGGTGCATGTATCCTTGGGAATAGAAGGAACATACCTCAACATAATAAAAGCCATATACAACAAACCCACAGCCAACATTATCCTCAATGGTGAGAAGATGAAGGCCTTTCCCCTAAGATCAGGAACAAGGCAAGGATGTCCACTATCACCATTGCTTTTCAATATAATACTAGAAGTCCTAGCCAGAGCAATTAGACAAGAGAAAGACACTCAAGGGATTCAAATAGGAAAAGAAGAAATTAAACTGTCTCTATTTGCAGACAATATGATAATATATATACAAAACCCTAAAAACTCCATAGGAAAACTACTCAAAATTATAGACCAGTTCAGTAAAGTAGCAGAAAACAAAATCAACACACAAAAGTCAGTAGTATTCCTCTGCAAACACCCAATCTGCAGAAGGAGAAAGTAAGAGATCCATCCCCTTCAGAATTGAAACCAAAAAATCAAATATTGGGAATAAATCTAACAAAAGACATAAAGGACTTATACAAAGAAAACTATAAAACACTGTTGAAAGAAATAGAAGACACAAGAAAATGGGAAGGCATCCCTTGCTCATGGATTGGAAGGATTAATATTATCAAAAAGGCAATCCTACCAAAAGCAATTTATAGATTCAACGCTATTCCAATAAAAATTTCAATGACATTCTTCAAAGAAACAGATCGACTACTGATGAAATGCATATGGAACCACAAAAAACCTCGCATAGCTAAAGCCCTCCTAACTAAAAAGAAAGAAAACGGAGGAATTTCACTCCCTGATTTCAAACTATACTACAAAGCCATAATAATTAAAACAGCATGGTACTGGAACAAAAACAGACAGAAAGACCAATGGAACCAAATAGAATACCCAGAATTAAAGCCGCATATCTATGAACAACTAATCTTTGACAAAGGAGCAAAGAAAATGAAGTGGAACGGGGGCAGTCTATTCAGTAAATGGTGCTGGGAAAACTGCACAGCCACATGCAAAAAAATGAAGCTAGACTACTACCTCACACCCTGCACAAAAGTCAACTCAAAATGGATAAAAGACCTGGGTGTAAGACCTGAAACCATAAAATTTATAGAAGAAAATATAGGCAAAATTCTACATGACATACATCTCAGCAAAATCTTGAAAGACACATCCACCAAAGAGAAGGAAGTGAAGGGCAAGATAAACAGATGGGATGACATCAAAATAAAAAGCTTCTGTACAGCAAAAAAGAGGCATTAACCAAAACTAACAGACACCCTACCAACTGGGAAAAGATCTTCACACACAATACAACCGATAAAGGACTGATAAAAAAATTTACAAGGAACTCACACAACTCAACAAAAATTAATACTATTTTATATGCCAAAGATAACACACAAAGCTGGGCAGAAAAGAATGATCAAATGTAGTATAATACATTTAACTGGATTGAGAACTATAAGAAAAATCACAAAAATATTTTCAAAATTAAAAAATACAAATAGGGGATAATTTCTCTTCTCCCTGTGTAGGCTTCTACAACCATCTAATCTACACCTCTGCTTTCAACTACCACCTATATAAAAATTGATCTGTAAATACCTGTGTTTGTAGCCCCAAATGCCTTCAAGGTCTCCAACTACTTATTTCACAATTCCACCTGGGTATGCTAAGGATTAAGTTCAATGAGAAAATGCAACTAATTATCTACCTGCCAGACATACTCTTTCTGTATTCTCTATCTTGTCCAAATCAGAACTTAAATAATTCTATATTCCTCCCTGAATCTTTTTCAAACTATCTAATCAATTATTTACCAAGTATTATGGCATATTTCCTCCTAACCCAATTAAAATACTTCAAATGATTCCCACAACCTCTGGAGTAAAATTCAACCATACTGCCAAGACATTCAGGAAGCCACATAAGGTCCCTCCTACCTCTAGAGTACCATTCTTTATCTATTATATGGACAGTCACACCTCAATCCACAGTTTCCCTCTTTCCCCCCTTTCTGCACTCCTTCTTCATAAGACTTGTTGTTGATGGTTATTCAAGAATAACCAGTAAGCATTACTTCTTTTGGAAACCAAAACACATTTGTGAGTCTGGTCCTCTCCCTCTGTGACATCACAACATCATGTACAAAACCCATCACACTCCCATGGTCTCTTTATTGAGCTGTCTCTCATGGTCTGAAATTTCTGTGAAGATAGAGATGTGTCTTTTATCTTACTATCACCATGACCTAGTACAGTGCCTAGCACATAATAAACAATCAATAAACACTTGGAAAAACTCTACTCCCATCAACTTAGAAAATAAATTACACTTTTTGAAAAAAATTGTATTGATGGAAATAAAAAAATAAACATAGGAACTATGTGGTACTACTATAGTAAGAAGTAATAGAAATAAATAGTTCTTCAACATTTTTTAATTCCTTTTCTATCTTCTCTACTCTCTTCTACCATATGTGTCCATTCCCAGAGAAGCAGATGTTTAATAAAATATTTCAACCATAAAATGCCTTTACAGAGAGCAAGTTCAATGAATATGATAGTGTCATCTTTAGGTTCTATAAAATGCCTCATTTAGTGTGCTTGACCCCAGAGGCACCCATTATTTAACGATTAGTGATCACAATCTTCAGGAAAGTATTGGAATGAATGCTCTGCCTGATGCTTACTGTTGTTGAACAAGGTAAGTAAATATCAGAAAGCAGTGTTTAGAACCATCCCTAGGTTAAGAAAATTTCAGTGGAGGCAGCTCATAGAAAATCTTTTTAGTCCCTGAACTTCTTAAGAGCTGATTTCTACTCATAATGCTTTTCCCTTATGTTTTCTAATATTTTCCTTAATACGTTTCTTTTACAATTTTAAGCAATTTTCTTTAGAATATTTCCTTACATTATGCAATTACCATGTTCCTTTATGAATTTAATATTTTACCGTACCGGGTATCCTTTCCCCTTTAATATAATGGAGAAAGATATTAAGTCAAGCCTGGTTCATATATGCTTTCAGCGCTGATCAACAAATTTTTACAAAAGTCATGTTACTGAAATAAAATTAGTCATTTCCTGTCAATCTTTATGTGTTCAACATGAATATGACAGTTAAATTCTGATTTTAGCTCTAGTGTTTTTTTTGGTAATCTGCAATAAATTGATGTTTACATCATGAAATGCATGCCAATATTAATAGGCCTACTGTTAAAACCTGTAAAATATCAAATGATAGACTACTTATAAGATTTCTTTGCTTGCCTCTTGTACAGCTGTTCAGGAATAGAATAGATGGGAGACGGTTTCCACTGTGCAAAAGCACAGCCTTAAGATTCCGTTTTGTGGAGGAATTTCACTTCCTGGTTTCAAACTATACTACAAAGCCGTAATAACTAAAACAGCATGGTACTGGAACAAAAACAGATGCAAGGACCAATGGAACTGAATAGAATACCCAGAATTAAAGCCACATATCTATGAACAACTAATCTTTGACAAAGGAGCAAAGAAAATGAAGTGGAACAAGGACAGAACATTCAATAAATGGTGCTGGGAAAACTGGACAGCCACATGCAAAAAAAAAAAAAATGAAGCTAGACTACTGCCTCACACCCTGCACAAAAACCAACTCAAAATGGATAAAAGACCTGGATGTAAAACCTGAAACCATAAAGTTTATAGAAGAAAATATAGGCAAAACTCTACATGACATACACCTCAGCAAAATATTTAATGACACATCCCCCAAAGTGAAGGAAGTGAAGAACAAGATAACAGATGGGATTACATCAAAATAAAAAGCTTCTGTACAGCAAAAGAGACATTAACCAAACAGACACCCTACCAACTGGGAAAAGATCTTTGCACACAATACATCTGATAAAGGACTGATAACAAAAATTTACCAGAAACTCACACAACTCAACCAAAACAAAGCCAATAACCCAACCAAAAATGGGAAGAAGAGCTCAAAAGGCGCTTCTCCAAAGAAGAAAAGCAAATGGCCAACATATACGTGAAAAAATGCTCAACATCACTTATAATCAAGGAAATGCAAATCAAAACCACTATGAGATACCACCTCACACCTGTGAGGATGGCACACATTAAAAATACAGGCAACAACAAATGCTGGAAAGGATGTGGAGAAAAAGGAACTCTTCTACACTACTGGTGGGAATGTGAACTGGTCTAACGACTATGGAAAGCTATATGGCGATTCCTCAAACTGCTAAACATGGAGCTTCAATATGACCCAGCAATACCACTTTTGGGAATCTACCCAAAGGACACAAAAACACTAATCTGAAAGGATACATGCACCCGTATGTTCACTGCGGCACTGTTCACAATAGCAAAAGTATGGAAGCAATCCAGATGTCCAAAAATAGATGATGGGATCAAGTAGATGTGGTACATATACACAATGGAACACTATTCAGCATTCAAAGAAGATAAACACATGCAATTTGCAGCGACATGGATGGAATTAGAGGGGATCATACTCAGAGAAACAAGCCAGAAAGAAAGAGAAAAATATCAAATGGTTTCACTTATAACAGGACTACAGGGAAACCAAATAGGAGAGAGACACTTGGGGGGGTGAGGAGGGGGTGAGGATAAGGGCACAAAATGGAGTAGAAAAGAACACAAGGGACCACGGAGCACGGGTGAATTGGTGGTGGGTTACCCAAGGGGAATACAAAATGTAAACAATATAAATAACAATAAAAATATATTTTAAAAAAGATATTTTTAAAAAAAGAGTCTGTTTAGAAGAATCTAGAAATAGTCTCCATTTTTGTGGGTCATGAGTGATTTCTAAGGCATTCATGAGGCCCTCAATATTGGAACAGAATACCAACATACTTTCCTTTCTGAAGAAAGGCTCCAAATGCTGGTGGCGCTTTCGATATAAAGTAATTGTGACCTCTTCTTCTAGAAGATTCCATTGTTGGAGTCTTGATCCTAGCAATTCTGCCTTTTTCTTGGGTAAGTCCAAACCACGAATCAGGTCATTGAGTTCTTCCTGTGATAGTCTGTGTGGGGTTGATGATGCACCACAGTGAAAATCTGGATCACTGCATGGTGATGGAACAGGTAAAGAACAGGTCGGCTCACCCTTGTCCTTATCAGATGACTCAAGATAATATTCTGCTGGAGGTTCTGGAATAGGAAGTCCCTCACCATGTGGAACTGGTCTCAATGCAGATGGCATGTTTGGGTAGACTATTCTCGACTTCTTTTGCTTCATATTCCACCAGAAAGAGGAGGAACCAAGCAGAAGAAACAGTTTTTTATGTGGTTGCTAGGCTCTCTCCACACCATGGGGACCGCAGATGGCATGGATGGTCTTTTACCATTTCACCACTGTGAAAGCTGTGTTGTACATGTAGTACAGTATATATGCGGGGCCCAAGGCTTGTCTTGGTCACCAACCTTGCATCCGAAGTCAAGATGATAAGCCTTCTTCACTTGAGAAGTTGTACTTTTCTTCTGGTTGGCAAATGTCACTTCCCCACAAATACAGCAGAAATTGTCCACGCTGTGAACACACTTGCAAGGCATTACTGTTCTGTATTGTGCCTAAATGGAGAAAATAATAACAGTTCTATGGAACAGTAGCTTAAACTGTCTCGCACAAAATCTGAAATATTTTCAATGCTCAACCTTTTCAACAGGACTTTCTATAGTGCACTGCTGACATCAGCTTACTTCAGCAGCCGCCTGGCAGTAGTATTTCATTGCATCATAAAATGATGCAGTCAACTCTGGATGATGTGTGCATGATGGTATTATGCAAAGTGATGCAATATTATATCATTCTAGGCTGATTTAGGATGTTGTTGAAGTCCTCCTGGATAAATTTACATGGTGAAGCATATAAAATAAATTATATGAAATATCTTTAAAATGAGAGCTAATAAAAAATTTTCAGGGTTCTATTCATGTTCAGCACACCAAGATAATACAGATTAGGGCCTCTTTAAATCAGTAATGATCTCACTGTTGACCAGTGTAATCTAAAGAGGAAACAAAATCATTAAGCAAATTATCACATAAGAATTTAAAAAAACAAAACACTGTCACATGTTTTTGAAAAAAAAAGGCACAGATTTCTACAGCAAGCATCTGAGATAATATGGGGAAGTAAGTCAAGATTTCCTTCATGAAGAGATGCTGGAACTGGGATCTGGAAATGAAGGCAGTTGATTAGCTAAAAGAAAGTAAACTAAGAGTGAGCCAAAAACATGTCAAGCAGGAAAAACATCATACACAAAGGTTTTGAGACAGGAATGAGAAAGACATATTCAAAGAATAACAGCAAAAAATTAAGATTAAATTTGCACTAGGCACAACTTTTCAAAACTGGGAAGCGCTAGGATCTAGTAGAGGAGATGCTGAATTGGAACTCCATAAACATGAATTTGAATCTTGGTTCTTCCTCTCAGTTTGTTGTATGACTCTGGTAAAGCACAATTTTTAAAGTGTCTGCCTTTCCAATCTGCAAGGTATAATCAACTATTTTTTTCTCCATAATTCTCAGAATATACTGCAATTCAAAAATTAATGGAAAAATATTCTGGACCAATGTCTTCAAGGATTAGTATTGACTACATTTTATCCTCATTGACTTTCAATTAAAAATAGTTTCACAAAATTTAAAGTATATAATATTCATCATATCAACAAATAAACATTCACAAACTAATCTTAAAGATCTAGGGGATCTTTTTACCAAAAGCTAATGTTTTCCTAATTTTTACTTTAAATGGCAAATGGCTAACCATGTGACATGAGTAATCAACAACAGAATACAAACATGAATCATGAAAAAAAAATCAGTATACTAGTGATCAAAATTGTAATTTGCTGAGAAACAAGATCAACTAGTATATAAATACTGAATTATGATTTGTGGACTTTGCCTCTGAAAGAAAGTAGAAAATCAACTTGTGTAAAAAATAAAGGTTGGGGACCTCCCTTGTGGTGCAGCGGTTAAGTACTGTGCTGTGGAGCTGTCAGCAGCGGCGAGGCAAGTTCGATGCCTGGCAATGGAGATTCCCACATGGCAAGGCAGAACTCTCCTGCCTCCCCCACTGTATTTCCAATGATCTGCCTGTTCTGCTCCCCTCTCTGTCTCTGGTGCTCCCTCTCGCCACCCCATGCCTCTGGCCTGTACCCCAGCTTGTATGCATAAATAAATAAATCTTTTAAAAAAAAAAATAAATAAAGGTTGGAAATCAGGTTTGGGGGGGATAATAAAGTGAGTTTAGTGTAAGGAAAGGAACCAATGAGCCCAAAATAGAATTTTCTAGTAGAAAATTAGAATTGTAGAGTTGGAGTTCCTGAGATGGCTGGATTGGAGTTATAAATTAGAGTCATCGAAGTTCATAGGTGGCGATAATGGCCATTCACTGATTTCAAATAAAGTATTCAAGTAAGTCCTAATTGCTACTAGTCCACTTTGAGTTATGCCAGTGGAGAAATAAATTATTTAGATGAACACAAAAATCAATACACAATTTTAAGTGGCTATAACACTCCTGAAGGAATTGGAGGACAGCTGGTTTGGGTAAGAGTTTACTTTGTGTTAAGGTGGTGGAAGTCACTGGACAAGACAGAGAATGGAGAGTGTTGTGATAAAGGTAACGTAGCTTGACAGTTCACTGTCACTGTGCAAACTTCTGTGGCCTATGACACATACAATATTTCTGGGAAAAGACCAAGAAAAAACAAAAAGTGGCCCCAATAGCATTATGGGCTACATGCATTAAAAAATTTTGGATCTGAGAAATCACTACCCTAGACTTGCCTTGAATGCATAGTAAAATTTGTAGACTCATTGATACTGCTCTGTATTCTAAGTAGCCTACTCTAAATGCATGATTTACTTGCTTAAATAATACAGACACAGTTACTAGACACCACACGGAAAGGCAAAACTGGTTTGAGTATACTAACACCACTAATATTTCTTGAGTTCACTAATGTAAAAGAGATTGTTCTAGGTGCTAGGACAAGAGTTAATTTCACAGCAGTTTGCTACCTTCATGGAGCTTATACTCTACTGAAAGGTCTGTGAGGAAATTAGATTTTAAAGTTCTATATCTCAATAGCTTTTATCTCAAACTTCACCTGAGTTGTTTAAAAATAAAATAAAATAATTTTAAGTACATACTGATAATAATCAGATAAAGCACTCAAGAATTTAAAAATACTTTGCTATTTAAGAACTCAAGAGAAAAAAAGTAGTCATTAATTTTATATTATAAGGGAGAAGACTTCTGTAATACTCTAAGGATGAATAAGATTTAATCAAATAAAAACTTTTCAGTTTTGACAACTCCTCCTCCTCTGATTCCAAGAAATGTTGTAATAATATATTTTCTCTTAGTTATATCTGTTCACTAGGACCTTGAAATATCTGGCATGCAGAACTACACCGCCATTTTCTTCTTAGCTATCTATCACTCAAGCTGATACAAAGACCTTGGGAGAATTTACAGTTGAAAACAAGTTTGATCTCTTAATGGAAACAAAACATTATTATGAATTTTATTTGTCCATTATTCTCCATTGTTCTACATTTACCTCCCTGAAGAAAACAATAAATTAAAATTCATATACTATCAACAATATCATACTTGGTAGCAAAGCAAAAGAAATAACTTTTAGAACTCATAGTAATTTAAGTCACTCAACATATCTCACTTACCTAACTTATTTAACACAAAATGAAGAGTTAACATATTAGATAAGAATTTCTCAATCATGACTTCAGACCAAATGCAGTAGACCCCCAATCTGTGGTTTGCTTTCCATATTTTAAGTTGCTCATGGTTTCAGTTACATAAGATCAACTGCAGTGCAAAAACATTACAGACTATAAGCTACTTAGAGAAAAAGTTTTATTACAGTATATTATTATAATTGCTCAATTTTGTTATTAGTTATTTTTATTAACCTCTTACTGTGCCTAATTTATAAGTTAAACTTTATTATAAGTAAGTATATATAAGGTTCAATACTATTTGAAGTTTCAAGCATCCAATATGTCTTGGAACATATTACTACTGTAATATTTTTGTTGGGGGCAGAGGTGGGGCAGGCACTGTCCTGTGCATTATAAGATATTTAGCAGCATCACTGAACTCTACTCACTAGATGCCAGTACCACCTCCCAACTGTGACAACCAAAAATGGTCCAGACATTATTACATCTCTTCCGGGCAAGGGAGCAAAAATTGCATCTGATTGAGAACCATTGCTGTAGATTACAAGAGTTTAATTTCTTGATAATGGTATAGCTTACAAAACCCTCCAATGACTGAGGACTTAAGATTTTGGGTATGTATAGACAGTTCTGCTCCAATTTAAAAGTACTTTGAGTATTAAGACTTGGGGCCTCCCTCGTGGCTCAGTGGTTGGATGCCACGCTGTGGAGCTGTCAGCAGCAGCAGCGCGGGTTCCACCCCAGGCCAGGGAGATTCCCACATGGCGGGTCAGCCCTCTCCTGCCTCGCCTGCTGCTCCCCTCAGCAGTGTTTTTCCGGCGATCTGCCTGTTCTGCTCCCCACTCTGTCTCTGGTGAGCCCTCTCGCTGCCCCACGCCTCTGGACTTACCCCAGCTTGTATGCATAGATGGGTAACTCTTAAAAAAAAAAAAGACATTTACTATTCTACTCATTTAAATTTGTGTTACATATTAATTATTGATGATAACAATGCAGAAGAAGCTTGAAAAACTAATTAGGATTTATGGAACTAATGTTCTGTAAGGTATTGGGCTGTGAAAATAGTACACCAACACAATATTGATGGCAGAAATCCTTTTGTCTCTAAGCAAAGAAAGAAACATTAGAGTGGAGATCCAAATATGAACAGCATGATTAGAGAATTAACACTAGGTGCATTCATTTGCTAACTAGTTGATTAAATTTTAATGTGTTTTATTGTGAGTGGGAAGTAATATTATATGAATATTAATAAAAGTCATTTATGTTCCTTCTTGCTTAGAGCTTTGCTCTTGTTAAATGTAGAAAACATAATGCGTAACTATAGAAACCTGCCATTTCCATTATTGGAATTTTTCTCATAAAGAGCAAAACTGATTAAACTTTTATTCTCTCTAAAGTTTCTGAAAGCCTAGCAAAGGAACCAAATCTTGTCCTCATAAAATTTGTTTTTCCAAGAAAGAATAAAGTAGTGAAAAACTAGCACAAGAAGATGAGGTATGGACATCAGGTTAGAAATATGAAATATTTAATCCAATATATGAATTTTGCTAATCTAAGAGTCTCAATCCCTTTGGCATTGTCTCAATACAGAGGTTATTAGCTCATACTGTGTACAATGGGGCTAAAATCAAACGTTAGGGACTATTACAGCTCTTACAAAGAATAATTAATGAAGCCCAGACTCAGTCAAAGCTCAAGCTTAACAAGACACAGAGTGTGTTTTAATTATAAACACAATATAAGTGGGAGCTGGAAAACGTGGTCAATGGTTCACAAGATCCCTTGTCAAAACCCTGGTGGTCTCTATAATATTCCAAATTCATCTTTAATACTTAATTTCCTCCATTTACATATTTGACTAGCAATACTGACTTAGTCCAGGATAACAATAATAATGACACAATGTCCAGAGATAGAAAGAATTCTGTGAATAAAGTATGAAAATGTATATATGTATTGCTTCTAATCCCATCAGAATAAAAAAAAAAGACACTTGGGCCTCCCTGGTGGCGCAGTGGTTGGGCGCTGCGCTGTGGAGCTGTCGGCAGCAGCGATGCGAGTTCAATGCCTGCCTGGGGAGATTCCCACATGGCGCGGCAGACCTCTCCTGCCTCGCCCGCTGCTCCCCTCAGCAGTGTATTTCTGATCTGCCTGTTCTGCTCCCCACTCTGTCTCTGGTGAGCCCTCTCGCCGCCCCATGCCTCTGGCCTGTACCCCAGCTTAAATAAATAAACCTTAAAAAAAAATTTAAAAAAAAGACACTCAAACTACAAAACTACTTTCAAATAGTGTTACTGTGTTCAAAAGGAGTAAGTAAATGCTTGATAGACTAAACTGATAAGACTCCAATCTTGGGGGCTATGTCAGTTCCCCTCGTATGCTAAGATTATTGAATAATCCCCAAGTGCAGTGAGACTGCATGTACTTGATACCAAGACTAGGAGGCATTTATACAGATTTAGGAGAATGAGAATATGTAGAAGGGGTAGAAGCTAAAAATTGTCAGTTTGCTTATAAACTTTCTGACACACTGGACAAAACTAAAGAGCATCAACTACTTGCCCTACTGTAATGTGGACATGACTCTTTCTTAAGGCCAATTATCTTCTTATTTTATCGCACTGAACTCTTTGCCAAGTAATTAATTCTTCCATTACCTAGTTCACTGCATACATTAAACAATATGACATTTACTTTAGAATTATTGAATGATCCATGCCCCTTTACTTCTCAAAAATGACTATTTGGCTATTTCCCCTCTAGCATAAGAATATGGAAACCCTAAAGCATTTTTAAGTAATTAAAGGATATGATCAGCAGCTTGTAATCATTAAAACATCCAAAATGTTTTCATTACTGCAGACACACTGTTTTGGGTGTCTTCCCCTTTGGACTAATGTATTACTCACTAATTTATCTAAGGACTTAAACAGTTTAAATTTTTGGTAATGAAAACAGAGATCCCCTGCAAATTCACTGGGTAATCACTTCACTAAGGGCATTTGAAGTGTCCTGTTTTATATGATATTTAAGAAGTAGGAAGTAAAACAATTTTTGGGGTCATCAAGTTGTCCTCCTACCCAGGTTAGTGTGAACTCCAAACCAAAGCTACTCCAAGATGCTACAATAGCCCCGAGGAATGTCATTTTGCCACCATCTAAAAGGAAGGATAAAAGATTTGCCCTAAACTATTATATCAGTGACACCCCAACCATACAAAGCACAATGTACATTTTTCTCAAGTCTACTCAAAGAGAGATCGCAAATCATTAATTTCTCTGTCTCTTAACTATTCTGTTGTAGTTTTTCAGGTAGCAAAATGAAATCAGTAAGTATCTGTGGAAATAAATACTCAGTGCTCTTTCTCTCCCTAATATCACAGATAGATGAAGTACCATTCTAAGTGCTTTGTGCCCATTAAGGAAATTCTGCTGCTACTGCTACTGATATTTTATTTAGGTATTCTCCAATATTTCCAGACAAACTTACTTTAAATCTTAATTCAATAGGAATCTTTTTTGATCCCCTTTGTATCATTTATTATAATCTGGAAATATTTTTCCCCAATTCAAACATGATGAAATATATTCGGAGGGGAAGAAATTGGAGTGCAAAATGCTTAGTAATATTTTACACAGTATCACGGTAGCACAGAAACTCAGATGGAGTTCATCTGACCCCAAAACAGTGGACACCAACATAAATGTGGGGTGGAGAGATCAGACTTCATTTTATTTCATATTTAGAGCACAGCTCAGGAAATCAAATTTCTACCCCTTCTCCCTACCACCCACCTCTCCAATCATACCCCAGAGGCTTCACACAGGGTCAGTAGTGTGGTAGGTGAGCCTTAATATTTACTCTTCAATTTTGTTCAAAGGGATGGTGATTAAAGGAAGATTGGCTTGCATTCCTGAAGCAGTCCTAGAGAGGGGAATTTTCAAATCCTGGAAATACATACTTAAATATTCTTAACTTAATCATACTGGGATGAATGTTGGCAGCAGATAAAAATCAGTTCATACCACTGTTCTTAGAAGGAATTAAAACACTGGCGTTGCTAGTCAAGGTAATATATCTTTGGTCCTGGGTCACTGATTTACTTGAAGTCTAGAATGTTTACACTGGATACATGAACAATGTAGATGAAAAAGCAGCTGTATACAGGGGCCAAAAACATAATAATTTAATTATTTTCATCCATAGCAAATAGAGAGAAATAACTTATGGAGCCAATAGAAACATTAAAATAAGCTTTTCTCTCTTGGCTAATAAATCTATGAAAATACCTCACCTCTGCCAGGGCAGTATTCCTAGAAAAGCTTTCCTAAGCCCAAGTAAGTTTAACACTTCTTCAAATTTCATGGTCTAATCATGTGCAAAGACTGCTCTGTAATCCTTAATTCTCCAATGAGGAACAGAGAATAATATTTTTCTTTGGTTTGCAAAAAATGGAGGTTTAACATAACCTAAGGAACAGTTATGGAGAATCATCTCCTAGTTCTTCCATTAACACTTATACTGTACAAAGTTTCTAATACTATCACTGTCCTTGGGAATAGCTAAATGACTTTCCAAAGGCCATAAATATTAGTTGGGGAAATTTGTAATCAGCGTAAAAAAAAATGGAAATGGACTTGAGAGACACAATAACATCTGCTATGTTTGGAAAATATGATTTTCCTCAAGTCATTCTACGTAATTCATAGTTAAGCATAGAATAATGTTCCAATTTATTAAGCTATGTTGTTGTTACAGTTATATTTTATTTTGAAACTGTAACTAGTTTTATACATAACTTTACTAATCTGTATACAACTTTTTAATCCCTTTAAGAGAAATTAAATAATTTTACTTTGGTACTTTCCTATGAAAATAATTAACAAAAATTTCTAATTGTATAAGAACAGACAGCTATATTTAAAATATGACTGAAGATCATGTGAGTCATCATCACGAATACAATGAGTCAGCTAAGTATGGGTTTCCCATCCACAAATAACCAAGAACCTTCGACCATCACCAAAAATATATACCAAATACATGCATTTGGTGCAGATGTTAACGAATGTTCTGCTTATATGGTTTTCTATCCTACTAAATTTTGACTGGATATGACATAATAGAATAAATATCACTTTCAAATTGTTCTGGGACCATGAAAAGAAGACAAGGTGTGAGAACCATATTGCTGGTTTCCATTTCCAGCTCACCCATCTGCATAACCTCAGAGTAGTCCTGGTCTCTCCTAAGTTTCTTCATCTGTGAACATATGAGTGACAATACCTAACTGGGTTAAGGGAATCAAGTATGTAAGCTATAATTAAGCTGTAATATATCAAAAACAGTAAATTAAATCAATCATAGCTTCCAAGCAGATATTCAGAAATTACATGTGAGCATATGCCTTAATTCAAAATATTAATCATATACAGGGAACATTTTACAACACAAGAAGCAGTATACAGTAAGCACTCAATTACTGTTTCCTCTCTTTTCTGCCTTTGGAGGGTTTTATCTAATACATTGTCTGCACTGTCAAAGTCTCGAAAATTATAAATAACCCTAAAAATTCACAGTAAGGAAACAAACAATTTACCCCATTTAAAGCAGCAAAAGACTTGACCAGATATACTCCACAAAAAAAAAAAAAAAGATACACAGATGGATCAGATGGATGGCAAAAAACACACATGAAAATACGTTTACCATCATTATCTGTTAGAGAAATGCAGATTAAAATCAAAATGAGATATTACTGCAATTCCATAAGAATGACTAATATTTTTCATGGAAATACCAAGCACTGAGGAAAATGCAGAGCAACTGGAACTCTAATGCATTGCTAGTGAGAAACCAAAATAAGAAAGTTACTCTGAAAAAAATTAAGCAGTTAATTTTTTTTAGAAAGTGATATATACGCTTATCAACAATCCCACTCCTGGATATACCCTAGAGAAAAGGAAACGTTCACAGAAAAATCTGTATATGAAAATTTTTAGTTATTCACAATCACCAAAACTAAAAACATCCCAAATGTATTTCAGTAGGTAAATGGATAACTAAATAGTAGAACTATTGAATACTACTAGAACTAGTAGGATACTACTCACCAAAAAGAGATGGGCTATTGACACACATAACAAAGAAATTATGCTTAGTAAAGGAAGCTCATGACTAAAGGTTATATGCTGTGTGATTCCATTTATATGACATTCTCAAAAAGAAAAAGACTATCATTGGGAATACGTCAATAGAGTTTTCTAGGGCATAAGTATGGGTTATACTATAAGGGAGTAATACAAAGGAGTTTGGGGGGGTAATGGAATTGTTCTGAATCCTGATAGTTGTGGTAGTTACATGAATCTACACATGTTAAAAGAACTGTACATCAAAAATATCCAATTATACTACATGAAATTTTTTAAAAATAACATTTCAAAGTGTATTTCATGGCACTCTAAGAATTTTTTAAATTCTTCATTTTATATAAAACAAAATTCAAACTTCAAGGAAAACTTTCCTCCTTCATCTTCTATCACTTCTCCTATTTTCTCCCAGGATATAATCAGCAATTAATAAATATTTGTGTGATTTAAGTTTCAGATTTTACAATTACATAATAATGAAATATACCTAACATGGAAATTCAAGCAAGTATCCTGCACAATTTTAAATATTTTCCAACAACTGCATGCAAACGTCATCCTCAGACACATAAATTTTAGCAGCTAGCCATCTATATATCCTATGACTGATTTTTGAAGGTTCTGTTAAGAGGTATAACAGATGTAACATGTTGACTGGCTCTATGAGTGACTACAAAGAACATTAACTAGAAAAACTGACAACTAAATAAGAACTTGGGACGCTGTACATCCAATGTAATACATTCACAATATCCTTACTAAGAGCAGAACTACAACTTTATTGATTTAAGAACCAATGAGGAGCTAAGTGGAAATTTTTAAGTGTAATAGCAGGGTCCTGCAGGGACATATGGGGTATGACATATGGGGCAGGTAGAGAGCTTTCCCAATTGAAATCACACTAACCTACACAGAATTTTGTTCTTGAAGTTATTCAAAGGAAATGTTCAGCCAGCTTGACCTAAAACATCCACCCCATTAATTCCCAAGGCCTAAAATACCATCATTAATTACTTGTGATTTCTAGTCTGGAGAAAATAACTACATAGAAAACACATGGGCCCTAACTAACAATAGATTAAAAAGCACGGATTGAAAACTCATGTTCTAAAACAATTCTTAATAGAAATAAATACAAGATGCCATAGGAAAAAATCGATAAGCAGTAGACTATCAGAGAAGAGATAAGTAGAACGGTATTAAAAGGTTTTTAGAGAAACTGAGACCTAGATTGAACGCTGAATAACTAATATACACAAAAGAAAAGGAAATTCTTAATTGGAAAGAGACTGAACAAATGATGCCGAAAGCAATGAGACCAGAATTGTGTAAGTGAAGTATGAAATCCAGAAAAGTCAGAAAACTACTGTTAAGCAAATGACTGTATTATCCTTGTTTCCTCTATCGGAAAAACTGGAAATTGATGTTAAATACAAAAATATATTGTCATGAAGGTTAAGCAGATAACCCACAGGAGTTTTAAAACAAAGAATAAATGGCTGTTTTCTTACATGACAGTCTGAACACCATTGAATGAACTAGAGACACAGTTTTTATTCAAGCACTAGAATGTTAGAAGGATTGCTGTACTAACTAATGTACATATTCATAATGTACATAAACATACAAACACACAATCTGGAATAAAGCACAAGAAAAAACAGAACCATCTAATTTTAAAAAGAAAAAAATGTCTTGCCTGCTGGCTTTAAGCAATAGTAACTTTAAATATAGATTCATGATATCTGGAGCAGGGGAAATATTTATAGCAGAACTGAAACTGGGAAAAATCCCAGGAGTCTCAATCTGGTACTTTTTTTTTTTTTTTCAAAAAGGATAATACATTTTAGAACTTTCAAGGAGAAAGGTCAAGTGAGTATATCAGGTTAGGGAGGGAAGAAATCTACTTTCCTTTCCCATATTGTCCCTTTCTTGGGGGACATCAGAGAAAAGGGATTAAAAATATGTCATTAAAACTGTTTGATGTAAAACTCTATATTGCAATGATGGGGTAAACCAAAAACAGATTTTAGGCTAAAGCCTAATGAAACTTGGAGCTTTAAAGAAAAAGTGTCCACTAGTCTAATCTTTCAATCTAGCAGTCTGCTTAAATTTGTCATTGAAGAATTCAGAAATAAAGTTGCATGTCATCTTACCTGGCCTGAGAAATAGGTAACTAATTTATTTGGTAGACAAAGAAAGTAAGAAGAATAAACAAAGTTTCTGGAAGAAATTCAAAATCCCTTAGAAGTAAAGTTTATTAAACTATTATGTTATAGAAAAACTATTAGATGAACACACCTGAAATATTTCATTTGTATTTATAATCTAAAGCATTTATAACTCTTGAAAAGTCAATACAGAAGATAGGAAGAAAAGCAGCAACATACAACAGCTACTTGATGTTGTGTAACAAATACCCAAAACTGGGTGGCTTAAGACAACATTTAACATCGGGCCTCCCCGGTGGTGCAGTGGTTGAGCGCTGCGCGGTGGAGCTGTCTGCAGCAACGGCGGGAGTTCGACTGACCCCCGGCCGGGGAGAATCCCACATAGTGCGGCAGACTCTCCTGCCTCGCCCACTGCTCCCCGCAGCAGTGTACTTCTGATCTGCCTGTTCTGCTCCCCACTCTGTCTCTGGTGAACCCTCTCGCCGCCCAACGCCTCTGGTCTATACCCCAGCTTGTATGTATAAATAAAATAAAATCTTTAAAAAAAAAAAAAGACAACATTTAACATCTCATAGGCTAGTAAGTCGGGAGTTGAAGTTCCCTAGGTCATTTCTTTCAGTCTCTTAAAGATCTCAGTCAAGTTTTGCCTGGGGGTTTGTCTGGGGAAGAGTTTGTTTTCAAGCTCACTTAGATAGCTGTTGGCAGAAATTACTTCTTCACCACTGTTGGCCAGATGCTACCTTCAGTCCCTTGGCACAGATCAGTTCAGCAGACCAACTTGCCTTATCAAAGCAAGCGAGCAGATGCAGAGAAAGAGTGTAAACAAAATGGAACTTCCAGGCTTTTATAACCTAACTCCTGAAGTAGCATTCCATTACTTTTCCATATTCTTTTTTTTTTAAAGATTTTATTTTATTTATACATACAAGCTGGGGTACAGGCCAGAGGCGTGGGGCGGCGAGAGGGTTCACCAGAGACAGAGTGGGGAGCAGAACAGGCAGATCAGAAATACACTAATGAGGGGAGCAGCGGGCGAGGCAGGAGGGGTCCGCCGCACCATGTGGGACTCTCCCCAGCCAGGCGTCGAACTCACGTCGCCGCTGCCGACAGCTCCACAGCGCAGCGCTCAACCACTGCGCCACCGGGGAGGCCCTACTTTTCCATATTCTAATGATCGAAAGTAAGTTACTGGGTCCAGTACATATACAAAGAGAGGGTATTATAAGTGGAGGTGAATATCAAGAAGTAGAGATCAGTGCAAGTTGTCTACAACACAAAACATGGTGAGAAATTTTAAAAGAAATATCCATGAGTTGGTGACAGAAATCCATATAGCAATTGAAATGATAATCCCAATTCAAAGAGACACATATCTATGTCCCAGATCACCAAATATTCTCTGATGAATTCATAAATGCAAATGCAAATTAACAATTTTTTGCATTTTCATAATTACTCTTGGTTTTGTTTTTAGCACTGTCAATCTTCAATATAAATCACATAAAATGTTACATGGAAATAGCTTCAGCAACCTAATTTGTTTAAATAATGCTTCTTTGTTGTCCCATGCAAGAACTATGTTAGTTCTTTCAATTGTTGCAGATTAAGTCAATATTAACCTTTTTTGTAATTTGAATGTACTTTATTGCTCAAAAATGCTAAACACCTAAACATTCAGTGAGTTGTAACCCTTTTGCTGGTAGAGGACTTGCCTCAATATTATTATCTGCTGACTCATCAGGGTGGGGTTTGCAGAAGGTTGGAGTGGCTGTGGGAATTTGTTGAAACAGAAAACAATGAAGTTTGCAACACAGACTGACTTCCTTTCACAAGAGATTCCTCTGTGGCATGTCATATTATTTGATAGCATTTCACCCACAGGAATTCTTTCAAAATTGAACTCAGTCTTCTCAAACCCTGCTACTGCTCATCAGTGACACATATAATATTCTAAGTCCTTTGTTGTCATTTCAACAATGTTCACAGTGTCTTCACCAGGAGTAGATTCCATCTCAAGAAACTACTTTTTTTATTCATCCAAAAGAGTTCTTTATTAGTTCAAGTTTTATCATGAAATTGCAGTAATTCAGTCACATCTTCAGGTTCCAATTCTAATTCTAGTTCTCCTACTATTTCTACTACATCCCTAATTACTTCCTCCGCTGAAAGACTGAACCCTTAAGAATCACACAGAAGGGGTGGACAATCAGCTTTTTCAAAACTCCTATTAATGTTGATATTTTACCTTCCTCTTACGAGTCATGAATGCTCTTAATGGCATCCAGAATGATGAAATCTTTCCAGAAGGTTTCTTTTTTGTTTCATTCAAAACTGACCAGGACTTTTTTTAACTGAGGTAATACTAGTTTACAACATTGCAATAATATGCAGGTGCAAGTGTACAGTTTCTCACCTCAGCAATTGTATATATCATACCACATCTCCTCCAAATGTCCAGCCACTGTGCCCTACAAACTAGTAGCTTCCATCTTCTGTTACACCCTGCCTCCTGCTCTCTGGTCACTACCATTCTGTACTCAGATTATAAGGGTTTGTTTTTGTTTCGTCATGTTTGCTAATTTGCTTTGTTTTCTGTATACTCCATAAGTGAGTAAAATATTGTGTCTTTCTCCTTCAGACTTACTTCACTTAGCATAATCCCCTTAAGGTCAATCCATGATATAGCAAACAGCAAAATTTTATCTTTTTTACAGCCAAGTAGTTTTCCATTGCGTATATATACCACATCTTCTTTATCCAATTACCTGTTGTCAGGGACTCGGGTTCTTTCCATATATTGAGTATTGCAAATACTGCTGCAGTGAACATCGGGTTGTATATGTCTGTTTCATATTAGTGTCTCCAAATTCTTTGGATAAATACTCACAAGTGGAATTACAGGATCACACGGTTGCTCCATTTTTTAATTTTTGAGGAACCTTCACCTTCATACTGTTTTCCATAGTAACTGCACCAATATACATTTTGACTGATAATACACAAGGGTTCCTTTTTCTCCACAATCTTGCTGCCCCCATATATCTTAAATGTAGAAGTTTCCAGCAACTGTAATAACATTCCAGGAAAGGACTTAGGGGAATTCTAACAATTTAACTTTTTTGATATAATTTATCGCAATAACTTTAATTCAAGAACAAAGACTAGTGATTGATGTAAAGACTCTAAATTACAAAAATGTGTGTATTTAAAATATAGTTTAATTGAAAATAAACTCATATAAGCTGGCTTAACTCTAATGTTGAATGAGGCTTTTCCCTAAAACCCTGAAATTGACATAAAGGACAAAATCCTAAGGATTGAAAGGCACTAAATGCATAGTCCACATACTAAAGACAACTTCCCCAGAGAAGACCACATAAATGGTTTTCCTACCACAAGCCACCCCCATCTATCCCCAGCCTCTAAGATGAAAGGTTGAGAAGGGGTGGGAGCAAGAGGAAAAGGCTATTCTTCCTACTTCCTATACCCGTCCCTAGTAAATGCCTCAAGTCAAGTAGGAGAGGAAAACACTAAGAAGTCACTGTAGAGATTGGGAAAGTCTTTGAGAAATAGTGACTGCTATTCCATTCAGTAGTGGATGGATCAAGTGGACTGCATCAAGAAAGGGAGTTGCTGATCTACTCCTGTGTCTTATAAAGAGGAGAAAATGGAGCTGGAGAGAGATGACATGCAGACAGAATGAGGCGCTCAGCGTGGAAGTGGAGTAGAGTCACAGCTGCCAAAGTAGAAAGTTGTGCAGTCAGAAGGTCCCACAGTTCCTCCAAGCCTCTGACCATCCTAATGACTCACACATGTGCAAGTAGGCGGCAACACTGACACCTGCCATGCAGTCCATGTTAAACAGAGAAACAGAAATAGCAATTACTCAAAGGAAGATGCCTGTAGTAGTGACCTCTCACAAGCGTTCTCCCTTCCTTACCTTAACACTCTGGAGCTGGCAATGGGAAAAGGGAGGAAGTAGAACTTGGAATGAGGTTTAAATTTAATACAACCTTTAAAACTAAACTAATTTGTGAACAGAAACTTAGATCATCTTTCAAGTTCTGTGAAGAAAAGGAAAAGATAAACAGAAGATTCCAGTTGAAGACAATAATAGAGGGAAAACAGTAAGAAGAAGAATGAGAATTGTTTCATATTTGTACTGGGAAAAAGTTTATACTATACAATGAATCATTTATTCCAGTATTTCAGTTGAACATTTTCACCACAAATGATAAGAGTATAATAATTATACTACAATATTAAAGATGTAATTTTGGGGGCAGGAGGAGGAGGGTGTCCTGTTATATTTAGGATTAATCTATACTGTCATAACTCCACAATTTTCCTTCTTTCACAATACATGAGAAAACATTTCTGGGATTTTCTGACAAAAAGCTAAAGGGATCTCAGTTCTTAGTGCCTTAACAACTAGAATTATAAATCAGGTGGGGAAAAATGTCAATTCACTCTCAGAAAGAATTGATCTTTCCTATTTATATAATCCTATGCCTGAAGACAAATTCATTTTTTATTTCAAAAATACATTAAACTCTGAAATACAGTTATTCATCAATACCTATTATGTGCCTAGTACTCTACTGGGCACTCTGAATATACAAAAAACAAAAGCAAACATAAAAAAGATAAAACAAACAAGAAAAAAAAATGTAACCCAGTGGTATGAATAAGGTAAAAGAACTTACTGGGGTCTCTGGATTCAGGCCTGCTTCACAGAGGAAAAGAAGGTTTGCTAAGATAGTTAATATTATCCTTAAATTTATTAAGCACATATACCTGGATCAAACATTTTAAGAACTAACCTTGGATATATTACATGTTTCTGCTGTTTCTATTTCCCAAGACTGCAACATCCCTATAAAGTCATTTAAAATGCCACAAAATGGAGACTGAGTAAAAACTTTATGAGATCTTTTCTATGGAAATAAATGAGCTAGGGGTGCAAACTATGGCATTTAATAAGTTTATTTACTAGCTAGGTCCAACCAAGAAAAGCAATTTATTATGCAACATATTTCACATCTATATGGCTCTAGGTTTATATACCAAAGGAAACATGTAACAGATGAAACAGGGGAGTAGTTACAGTTCCAGTATTAAGGGTATTATATTAGTGAAATATATCAAGACAGATTACTATTGACGAATATTTAGATGTACTTGAGCGGATATCACAGTTCAGTATATCTTAGTTTTTGTTTCAAGTTGTTTATTGCTTGTGGTATAGTAAATCCTATTCCTTTCTTGTTTATTATAGAAAAAAAGGTCTTAGTAAATGTGTTTAATCAAGCAATACTGTTTTATGTGTTTTCAAAATTTACACAGATATTAATGAACTATATGTGTCCTTTTGCAACTTGCTATTGTACTACACATCATGCATCTGAGATACACACAACTTCTAGGAAAGGAAAGAGATGAGCTTTAGCTGTATTTATGATGTTTATTTCTTTGAGATGGGGGTGGGGTGAAACAGAAGAACAGAGAAAGAGATGAAAATTTGAAGCAAATACAGCCAAATATTTCATTGAATTGAGAGATAGATATGTAGATATTATTTATATCTTTTTCAACTGTTGTGTATGTTTGAAATATTTCTTATACATTTTTCAATATTTAACATCCTTTAAACAAAGTAGTATCGCATGTCACAGAAAAATATTTTAGCATGTTATCTGTTCTTAAACTCATATAAATAATGTTCTAATTAAATGTCATTCTAGACTATGGGTTAAAACAGTTCTTGTAGTACTTTGCAGTAGTGAGCCTTTACTAAGCTGAAACCTAACATCAAATTCAAGATGTATGTAACTAGAGACAATAAAACTCTACCCTGTACAAATGCTTAAAATTTGCTTATTGACAGACTTAGCTGGACCACAGTGAGTTAGAGTGTTCCAAATATTTTCATAATAAGTGGTTCCAATAGAACTGAAATCCATAAAACAATGCATTAAGTTGAAAGGCCTTTCTAAAGTGACCTGCTCCAGGTTGAAATTTTAAGGTATCTGCTAAGACTTTCTGCAACAATGACCAACAATTTGGTATTGCCTTTTACTGATAAATAGTTTAGACACGTCCATTAGATATATGTAAATGAACTATAAGGCAAAAATTGAATCACTCCATCAGGGACCAAGGAAAGAGTGACCACCCCTTGCACCCATCAATGAAAACAACTGTAGCACGGAAGAGCAGGTCTCACAGACTGAGACTCAACAGCTGCTAGAGCTTCTAAAGCCCACAAACTAACACTGCCACAGACCATGATTAGTCAACAGCCTTACCTCAGATTTATCATACTGCATTTTTTGTTCATAGATATTAAGAAAATGTAAAACCCATTTTTTTTTACATACTCTTTATTGAGTACATTTTTGTTCAGCCAAAAAAAAGAAAAACAGTCTTCTCTGTGATAAATGGCTCCCTGTAAGCCCATTTCCAGTCAGTCTAACCTCAGGGCAGTAGCCATAGGAACCATTTATAATATTTTGTCATCTGTATCATGTAATCCTCCATAGGAAGCACAAGAAAGTCTGATGTGGGCTGGTTCTACGTTCCTAAACTCCTTTATTCTATACTGTCTTCTCCAAATCACCTACAGATGTATCAGGTTCTCTACGGGGTTTGGATTAATTCAAGAGAAAACCACCACAAGGTGTGACTTAAGTTTATATACTTAATTTGACTTTCCTCATAGCTTTTCATCTGGAAGGACATGCAGCAAGCTCTGAAAAGTTAAAACCCTCTCGGGAAATGCCTTTATGGAGATTTACCTCTTGTGTTAGGTCAATTCATCACTCTCAGTCTCTCCTTAAACTGCTTCTAACTTCCAACCTTCCCTAAGAGAATTTCCAACTTCTTTTTAAGAAGTCTGCCTTACATTCAAACACTCTGATATTGCTTCAAGATCCACCCCTCCTTCTTCTCAGAAGTACATTTCTATCACTAGCCATCAGTGATGCCTAATTACAAGCCCTGGGGACACTACACATTTAATGTCAGATGCACACACACACACACACACACACACACAAACACACACATACACACACAGTTGACAAGCATTAATTGTGAAAGCCAATACTATTTAAATATATAAAGAGAATAAAAGATATTTCTATAACTATCTCATATTTTTTTACATTATTCCTGTACCTCAAAATAGTCAGCATTCTATTTACAACTATTCCCTTAACTACACAAAGAGAAGCTTGAGAAGTTCTGATAAAAATACTTAGCAAGTGTACTGCTATGAAGTTGTACTAATAAGTTATTGTCATTTACACACATCCAGGGCAGTACAAATCTAGATATAGGATAAGTTGTATGCATTGCCCAAGTTGAAGAAATCACAGTTTATCTTCTAAACAGTCATTCTTCTGCCCATCTCAATTTTAACATTTGTCATCTCCAGTCACCCATCTGCCCAAGCAAAAAGCTAAGAGTCTCATGATACTCTTCTTTCCACTAGTCTCCTTATCAAATCAACTCTTAAATCCCACTGATTCTAGCTCCATGTTATCTTTCCAAGAATAAACTCAGTATAGCCCTAATGCCACTTTGGTCTCACCAGCCATCTCTCTTCTGGATTATGTGAGGCAGAAACATAATCATGATGGTTGACAATGTGGATTCTGAAGTCAGACTGACTGGATTCAAGTCCAGCTGTATGACTCTGGGCACCTACTTAATCTCTCCATATTATCTATAAACAAAGATGATATAAAGAAAATGTAAACCTACCTCTTAAGATTGCCATGAGATTAAACAAATTAATATAAGTATTTAGAGAGAGGTCCTGGCATATGATGAGTGCTCATTAAACGTAAGCTATTTTAGCAGAACAATAAACACCTAACTGGTTCCCCTTCCTCTAGCCTCACTGCTTTCCAATCTGTTCCCCAGTTGGCAGCAGAGTGAACTTTTGAAAATGAAATCCAATCATGTCACTTCCTGGCTTTAAATATTCAGTGTCTCACTGACTCATATACCATCGCTGAACTCTTCAACAGTTCCCCTGTGAGTTCCCCTGTGAGTTTGGTATATCCATAATATATTACTTATAAAATGAAATATTATTTTGCCTGCTCCTTTATCTATCATATAAGACTATAAGCAGCTGAAGGTTTTCTTTTTATAATTGAGTCTCTTATCTACACTGCCCAGCACACAATAGGTATTCAATAAATACTCAATGTATGAATGAATGTAGTTAATCACCTGCTATGAATGCCAACTAAGAAAAAGACAAAATGGTATTATTCTGTGGTCAATCATCTGAAACCCAGAAACTATGGGAAACAAAACAAATGCATTAAAAACTTCCTATTTGACTACCTCAGCATTTTTTTAGTCTTAGAAGATTTGTGAGGAAATAATTTCAAAGGCCCTACTCACTAATAAATAAGAGACTTACAACTTTCCTGAATGTTTAAATTAAGACTATTGTTTTTCTCTGGTTATTAAATTGATTTGGGATTCCCTGTTAAATATGGAGCGAAGGAAGGAGAAACATTGAGGTACTTTGGAGCTTTAAGTATCCCTTATTTACCCCAATAAAAGTAATAGGCACAATAAATGAAAATGACTTACAAAACCAAGGTCATTCCCCTCTCTAAATATCTTGACAGAAAATGGACTACATTTCTCCACTGCCCCACACAGCCCAAATTATTTGAATTGAGAGCAAGCATATATGCTTTTAACTTTCTAGACAGACAAATCAAATTTAAAGTACAACATAAAGTTGACTACACAATATATCATCCCAAGTAATAATATAAAGGAAATGGGTAGGACATGCCCCTAAAGTACCCCAGGAACACCTACTATGCCCTGGAAAAGAGACCATTTGTTTGGGAAGCATGATCTGAACCTGAGAAGCAGATTAAAGAGAAGCATGTTTTTAGCTGGCCATATTTAAAGCAGCAACCCAGTGCTACTAAAGCAGAGAAAATATAAGTGGCACCTGCTTGAAAATTTTGAAAGTAAAATGCTAAGGTCATCAAGGAGAAAGAGATGGGGTGGCGGGGAGAGAGAGAGAGATAGATAAACTTTAGGCACCAACAATTGGCATAAACTATCCCGTGCTGGGAATATCTTTGTATAGAGTTTAAATGAAAAATGTACTCTTCATGAGTTTTCATATATTTATGTTGAGTCATTCAATAAGTTTATCAAGTAATCAATAAGGAATATGCCATAAAACTGTGGCCGATTCTACCTTTTCTAATGCCTTCAGTATTTGAAGTGAACTTATAAAGCTAGATATATCCCATTG
This sequence comes from Scalopus aquaticus, assembly GCA_004024925.1. NCBI lineage: Eukaryota > Metazoa > Chordata > Mammalia > Eulipotyphla > Talpidae > Scalopus > Scalopus aquaticus. Next base: position 34,759 of record PVIJ01001667.1, read on the forward strand.
TATCAGTTCAGAAAATAATGATGTTGTGAATAGCTTCCATCAATAATGCTATACTGTAGAGAAGTAGTCTGCCTCACTGCATAAGTATGCTCTGAGAAAAATCGCGCCAGTTAACAGTTAACAAAAATGATTATTAGGTTTTCCATGACCTACAAACTATGCCACTTTGAACAATCATGTCTTCCAATCAAGTTGGTTTATTAAAAATTTATTTTTCCCCTTTCCAGTTCTCTCATATTTAGCAACTATCAGCTTTTTCCTCTCATTATGTAGGTGATGGCTACAATTTTATAAGCAATGCACCGCTGTCTCGTTCTTCTGTTCCCCTAATGCAAAAAGATCAGTTGACCAGATGTCTCTGCTTGGCTGCCAAAGCTATTTGTTGGAACTTAGGATGAGTGTAGTAAAATTAAGTTTTAAGTGACTGAGTCATCCACCAAGACAATCCCCAATACATGGTGGCAGATCCCAGCATAAAACACAGAAGTTAAAAGTTTTTATGGCATTTTTTTACAGAATGGAGAATGTATAGTACTTTGGAATAAAAAGAAAAAATATAGGTCAAACAGAACTACAAAGGGTCAAAAAATAAAATGATAATAAAATCGGTACAGTTGTAGAAAGTGAATAATACTGTCTGTTCTAAAGTTTCCGCCATAAAATGAAGGATTTATTGATTCAAACTATGTACTTAGCATTTTTGCACCTTAGCAAGAACCCTTCCCCACTTATACGCATTCAGTTATTGAGAGGTGTCTGAGCTCATGATCAAGATTTTATACAATAGAAAGTAAAACAGACATTTGCCTCATAAACAAATATTTTTTTTAACTTTCAACTTTTGCTAGCTGAGGTCTTGGGAATCAAAATGAACTTAATTTCCATAGGATTGCTGCAACTCTGTCTAGCAACCAGAGAAACAATAAGAAATGTGGCAGTGGTAGAAAGAGAAGAGACAATCAAGTGTTATTTCTGTGCTAAACCTTGAAAAATCATAGTCTGACCAAAGAGAAAGGCAAAACCAGTTAAATAATTTGTGGGTCCCAGTGCAAAACAAAAATGCAGAGCCCATTATTCAAAAGTTATAAAGACCTCAAAACAGAAAAAATAGAGCATCAAAGCCAATGTAGCACCTTTCCAAATGCAGGACTCACCCCATGCGTTTCCACATTCACAAAGCCCTAGGAGAGGGTAATCTAAGTGGAAAAATGGTATAGGTAAAGTCTCATAATCCAAAAGGAGTAATAAAAGACAGGAAATAGGTCCAGTGTTAGGAAAGAACCTGAACTCCACAGTGGATGGCAAGGAATAACAAGATTCCAAAGAAGGTAACTTAGTACATAAGCAGATTGGTTTGCGGTAACTCCAAAAGTTGACAGTGAATGGATCAGAGAGGGACAGTTTGTAACTCACAGTCTGTAACAAACAGGAAAATCATTATGGAATCACTCATTCCCCTGTTTTCAAGTCCCACAGAGTGATGCAAAGGCCAACATTGCAGCTACATTTGCATTGAGTCAAAGCAGCCTTGAGGAACTCAAGGCTAAGGGCTCAGGACTTTTATCACAAGCAGTAAACAAGTGGGGGGGACTACCCCAGGGAAAGAGCTTTCCTCTGATAGCCTTCATCATGGCACTAAGGCTGCCTTAATTGCCTACTGAATTATCTCCAAAAATGGCTCAGAATCAAAGCACATTTGGCCTTATATTTTAGCATATTCTGCAAGGACATATACCAAGACCCTTGGAGGGTAGCCTCTCCCAACACACTGTAAGGGAGGTGCCAATCTCCCGAAAAAGGGACTCTATTGTGGGCTGAACTGTTTCTCCCCAAAAGGTATGCATAAGTCCTAATATGCAGAACCTGTGAATGGCTATTTGAAAATAGGGTCTTTGCAGAAGCAATCAATTTAAGATAAAGTTTAAAAAAAAAAAAAAGCTAAGATGAGGTAATACAGAATTAGAGGCGCCCTAATGCAACAAGTGGTATCTATATGAAGAGAAATCTGGACACAGATACAGATACACACTACATGATGGTAAAGGTAGAAATGGAAATGATGCATCTACAAACCAATGACCATCAAGGAGATTAGCAACTGTCAAAGCTGGAAGCACAGAGCAGATCTTTCCTGTATTACTCAGCTGCAGCTGCCATAACAAAACACAGCAGACTGGATGATTTAAACAACAGAAATTTATTTTCTCTCAGTTCTGGAGGTTGGGAAGTCCAACAGCAAGGTGCTGGCTGATTCATTTTTGGTGAGAGCTCTCTCTGGCTGTTATGGAGGGAGGACTTTAGGCTGTGTCCTCAGATGGCCTTCCTCCTATACACTCACAGAGGGAAGAGAGTTCTACACAGGACACCCAGCTTTAGGCCTCTACCTTTATAACCTTGATTTGCCTCCCGAAGACCCTTATCTCCAAATCTGTTCACTTTGGGGATAAGAGTTTCAACATATGAATTAGGGACTCAGCTAGGCAGAACACAACTCAGTCCACTGTATTTACTCGGTGCTTCCAGAAACAGCCAACCCTACCCACACCTGGACTTCAGTTTTCAGCATCCAGAACAGTCACCCTGTTGGTGGTTCTTTATTACACAGTCCTAAGAAATGAATGTTATTTCCTTTGGTATACTCAGAAGAAGACAGTACCTATACTTTCACTGTATTGAAATGGAGAATCTGATATCAAGCTTTCTAATCATGAAGTTCTTACAGCCCTAACCTGGGTGCTTATTAGAATTCCACTTGCATGATTATTTTGGACAACCTACCCTTAATTTGAAAAGTGCTTGTACCTTATGAATTAAGTGTTTGAAGAGGAATTTGGAATTGTGTCAAAATGTCTTCACATCAAAACTATAGGAGGAGGAAAACAACTTTGTTTCCTTGACTGATTAGGCATATTCTCCAAGCAAAAGAAACTCATCAGATGTGTGTTCTTCTTTGAAATAAATGAGTTAATGGGCAAGAGGGATCAGAACACTAAAATACATAGAGTACATACTTTAAACATGTTACTTTTTCTTTTCTGTAAACCATTACTCCTGTTGACAGCCTCGATTAATAGGGTTTGACCCTGATGTGTGTTTCCATTACATTTTACCAATCTGACCACACTGAATGAGGCTAAGTTTCAGACCTTTGACTAGAAAAATTTTGACTTTCTCAGAATTTTAAACTAAGATATAAAAACTGTGAAGCAGTTGGAAATGGCCTCTGGAAATTTTGCTGTCCATAGACTCAGAATCTAGCATAACCATTCGCAGACATAGTGTACTGATGAACAACAAGACTGCATCTATAACAAAAGACAGACAAAAATCTATGAAAGTGGAGGTGGTAAAGGAGGGAGGCTTGGTTTTTGCTGGAAATCTTGTCTCAGGTTTGATTTTTCTTAATATTCAGTTCTCCCTGCCTTTGCTTCTGTGAAATATTCCTGTTTCTTCATCACAAAACACCTATACACTATTTGAGTGCAATTTCTATTTCTTCTATTCAGATAGCTTATTTATTTGATCTGTAGATATGCTTCCCTACTATAAAGAAAGAGTGTTTAGAATGGTTTTATTTTTAAGGAATGATTCCTCAAAAAAGAACACCAGCATAAAAAGCCTTCTAGTGGGTAGAATGGAGAGAACCATTCTAAGCTACCCAAGAAAAAGGGGAACACAGTACTCGTTTATGAGGCTACTGGGACAGCCAGTGCCAAAGAAAACAGGCTCCACTTAACTGTTAAGGTCTCTGAAAACTATACACTCTGAGACACCTTGAGCAATACTGTTTCATTACAGTCAGAGGTTTACCAGTAGGTAATCACATCATTTGCAACTTTTCTATCTCAAGCTGAGAAATTCTTGGGGGAGAATCTGGACAATCCCCTTATCAATTTTAAAGCTTAAATTGAGGGATTACTGTTCTTTTGGATCTCTTTCTCACTGAGGAGAGAGAAATATATTGGTCTTCTGGGGAAATCAATGTGGAACTCAAGCCACTGAACCAAGATTAAGTTCCTACATGCAAAGAGCTATAAACCAGACTGAATTTATGACATGCCCCCCCCCTTTCCTTAGGTACAAATTAAGAATTAATGCATTAATTCATGTATGTTGTGACTTGTTCATTACAAACACACAAGGTGACTTTACTGCTGAATGAGCGTCAAGGTCATTAGTCTGACCTTGGATCATAAGCCAGACACCAAGATTAAGGAAATGTTGCACTATTAGAAAGATGGAGTGGGTCACAAAGCAAAAAAACAGGAGTCAAAAATTCCTATTTCTACTATCTACTGAAGACAATTCAAAGTAATTTTTGCTTTACCAGGATTTTAACATTTCAGCAGGAATCTAATGATTTCCCTGCTTCAGAACCAACAAATTGATAGAATACAGTTTGATTTGCATTTTAAGTCCTAGACTAGAATCAGTTCATAGGGGCATTAAAACTATCTATATTACTCTTTCAGCAGGAAACAATGTTTACTTTCTTGGATTTTTTTCCTAGAAAAAAGAAAAATAAACTCTGTACTAGAGTCCTTTTTAATTTTTCATATAAGCAATTTGCTGAACCCAACAAAATGTCTATTTTCAAGGACTATCTTTTCCAGAGATGTTAGAAAATAAATATGCATGGAGCTTTTTCTATAATGCCAGCCATGAGCAAATTCTAAAAACCATATGGTTCTATGAATCTTTGCCAGTATTTGCAATATATAAGCTACATATTAAACAAATAATTTTCCTATCAAACATGCATCACTACATACAAGTAACAAAATCACTTGAAACTTCCTGTTGTGGCTCTGACAAGGATATTAATTTTTGAGATGTTTCATCAGCATAGGGGAAGGGAAGAAGTAAAAAAATGTTGATTTTTTTTCCACATACAGTGATCTTTGATTGTCCAAATTAAAGCCATCATCCAAATAACCAAACTAAACAGGCCTTGTAAAGAATAAAAAGAGACTTTGGGAATAAAAAGAGACAAAGTAACTCAACTCATATTGAGTATTCCACAAAATTAAAGATGACAACGAAATTACAGAAAACTCTGATACTTTAGGGAAAAGAGAGATGAATTACAAATAGTAAAGACAGAGTATCTTGCCTTTTACATTTTTCTTAGTACATCAGATTAATGCATCTTTCAAATTAAATTAAGTCCTTGAGTTCCATATTTTAACTATTGTTTAGAAAACATAAATCCTACTGAAGGGAATAAAAGGTTGGAAAATTTCAGATGCTCAAAGGTGAAAAAGAAAACAGCAATGGAATACAAATGAAACTCAACAATCCATAACTCTTAATGCAGGATAACATCTGAAGTTTAACTAATCCCCTAATAGCTTTTAGAGTCACTAGACCTAAATATATTAGGATGACAGCACCTGGTTGTAAGTCAAAATGCATTACTAAAATCCTGATATTTCAAGAAGACAAAAAGCAAAGGACATTTATTTTACAGATAAAAAGCATTAATAATCAGGTAGGTATATTAAATTAAAACATCCCTGAGGAATTAATTGTCCTTTGTGTTTTAGTTTGGATTTCAGTGATCTTGACTGACATACATACATGCATGCATGCATACATACATACATATCACATGCAAATGTTATGCTCCATGAAATGCTTATTCCAGAGTCTTCACCTATTTTAAGAAGCCATTTTAAAAAAAAAAATCTCATTTTCATTAAATTAAACCCTCTAAAAAGAAATAGCAAGTCTCTCTATATATGCCATCCTTTCTATTCTCTGTGAAGTCTGTGGAATAAAGTTTACTCCATTTTCACAGAGTAAACATCAAATAAGATATTGTTTTTCTCTTCCAGTAAAGAATTTTACGTTCCCCTGCAGGCTTTTATTATGTAAAAATGTAAGTGACTGTACAGTAATTTCTGCAGAGTCAGAAGTAAAGAAATAGCCAAGAAGGCTGAGAACTCAGGGGTCTACTGCAATGGAATTTCCATAGGGGACACAGCAGCCACCTGGAGGGGCACTGCCACCACTCAAGACTTAGTGACGCAACCTTGGAACTAGGTTCTCCTTAATTTCCTTTAACCCTCTACAGAACAAATCATCATGCCATCAACTTATACCCTACTTAATTATTGTGACTGAAGCTATCTATACCAAAGTCATAGTTATTGTTTAAGTTTAGGCAGCTCTGGATTCCTACAAAAGACTTAAGTATTTTTGAAAATATCTCTTACTGAGATACACTTAAAGATTTTAAAAGCTATTATCACCATCAACACCAATTATTTTGAGAAAGAATCATGAGGCTAGATAGTAATAAAATCTTTATTTGGGGTCTCTGATTCAAATTCATTTTCCTGGGATTTTCTGGAAGCCGGGTGTAAACCAACATAGTAAGGGAAGCTCTCCTGCCCACCCGTGACTAGGAAGGTGTTTCTTCTCACAAATCTTTTTCCTTTGCAGAGCAATAGAGGCAGCTCTTTCTGCCCGCTGTGGCTGTGCAAGAATCTTCTCCTTCCCTTTTCCTAATAAATCTGTGGCTCACTCCCATTTATAAGTCATTAACTGAGAAAAGATGCTTTACACAATATGAACATAAGGTCAGTTCAAACCTAACTTCTGTTTCCTATTTCTGTATGCTTTATTTCCACAACTCATTTATTCAAATATGTACCTACCACTGACCGTGGGCTACACAATAGTGTAGGTAACAGAGATATGGGAGCAAGACACAAACAAGTCCTCTACTGTCATGGAGCTTACAGTCTGGCGGAGGGCACTGATAACAATTAAGCTAAAAAGCTTAAACAATATCATTTCAGAAAGTGTTCAATGCCGTGAAGAAAATAAATCAGGTATGGTGGAGAGTTACTAAGCGACAATAGGTTAGCCAAAGGGTCAGAAGCCGATCTAAAGTAAATGACAATGAGCTGAGATGAATAATAGAAAATCACTGCTCATGGGTTCAGTGTTCGAGGCAAAGAGAACAGGAAGTACCACCCTAAGATGGAATGAATTTGGTACATTTAAGAAACAGTAAGAAGGTTAGAGTAACTAGACCTATTGTATCAATATTAAGGGAAGAGACTATAAGGGTGACATCAGAAAAAATAAGCTAGAACAGATTAGGTAGGGTTTTGCCATTGAAGGAATTTAATCAAGGGAGTTATTGATGTATTTACTGACGTACATTCTAAAATTTCCTTCTAGCTTCTGGGACCAGAGCAGTGGTTCACACCAGTATAACTGCTCCAGTGGGCTGAGAGTTCAAGAGAACTGGAAATTTTCTAGTCTCAGGTAACCTAGTGCTACTTCCCGCAATGAGCCAAATGAAGATATTTCATCCAATATACAAACATCTCAGGTGAGGCTAGGTGCATTCTGTTCTTCAGGCATGAGGAAAGATCTTCCGTGACTCTTCCAGTCATTTCAAGGCCATGTCCTTTCATGAAATAAAGTAACAACGATGCAAGGAAATCCACCAATTACACAGACTCTAATTGGACTGTAAGTGCAGAGATTGTAAGAGATATCTATAAAATGCTGAAGAAACCCAGTGTGCAGAGAGCATAAAGATAATAAATCCCGGTTTGTAACATTCAATGACTGTGCTAAGAAGTAGCAAATCTATTTGTACTGAATATAAATGTGAAACATAATGGATTGTTGCCTAGCAAAGGGGAAAAATGCTTTGTCACATACAATATTTCTGATAGCTGTTTAGTTAGAACATGAAGTGATTTATATATCCTAATGCATATTGCTTAAAAGGCACATTTTTTATCGGCTCAAATCCTGTAAATGGTCCTTTTTAATGATCAGGATTCTTCAACAAGCTGAAGCAGGAAAGAAAAAACAAACCTCCAAGGTGAAATAAGCTATCGAAGCCAAATTTAGAAGGGGAAAAGGAAAACAGTAATGACTATGTATCAAGCACTTCTTACAGCTGTCATTTCACCACATAAAGCCCTATCACTGAAGGGCAGTATCCCTTTATAAGAGAAGGAAAAATATAACCCAAGAGATCTTACAGAGTTTGCCCATTTTCAAAAATGAGTAAGCATCAGTCTGTCTGTGTTGTCACAAATATACCTGAGTACCAAGCCTGAGTACCTGCACTGTATCAAGCAAAGCCAAAGGCAACAATAAAGTGCATGTTGCATTCAGAGTGAGGCAAGCGAGTTTCTGGAGAACCTATTATGAAATGAGCCTGCCTGTCCTTCCAACTCCCACTCCCCCCACTGATGACCACTGATGTTACCAAGGTCTTAGGCAAGGGCACCATGAAAAGGGCAGCTTGTTTGTGGTCCCTCAGCCCTCTTTTTGGATCTTTTAACCTACCCAGCAATACTCTGTTTTCATGTTGCATGGGCCACACCATTACCAACTTCTGTTTCAAATTCTTCAGTCATATTCAAATGGAAATAATTCACACCAAGTAGACAAATCTAAAAAAGTGTTTATCTTATGCAGTAAGAGATTTAAATTAATAAAATTTACCTCCACATTTTTCAGAAACCAATCTGTAAATAGGGGTAATTTGTAGAGAACCAGGACCTAGCGCAGATCCTGAAATCAGTGTGCAAATGGCACCCTTGCACACCCGGCAGTCCACATCAGTGACTGCCCCACCGAAGCTGACCTGCCTTATGCCCAACTACCTGCCCCTCCGCCTCACCCCCCACCAGCCTTCCAAATGGACCAAGTCCTCTCCCATTTCTGTACTTTTTCTACTGCTACGTATCCCACCTGAAATTTTCTCCTCCTTCTTCCTTACCAAAATCCTACTCACCCCTTTTTCAGGGGTAGTATGTTTTTAATAATCAATTTTATTAGCATTAAATACATTTCACTTTTAAAATATTAAAAAAAATGTAAAAAAAAAGAAAATTATGTGATTTTTATTGCCAGATAATCATTTTTAATAAGCTATACCTGATTCTAAGACTTTTCTGATCATTCCAACTCCCTTAGTTTACTGACTATAACAGTGCAGATGGTCATATATTTATTCAATTACTCCTTTGACAAATGTTGATGAAGAAGCTTACTCTATATCAGACATCAGTCTAGACCTCAGAGCAGTAAACAGGACAAATATTTTTTATGCTTGCATAAAATTTATAATCTAGTGCCTATAATTATGACATTACTTAAAATTCCCGACTTATTAATTTAACAATACATGCATTTTTAAAATGAATATTTTCTCCCCAGTGAACTAAAACTCCTTAGAGTCAGAAAGCATAAAATGTCACTGTGATCAAACACACAGCTAGTGCTATTTATTACAATGCTCATATCAAAACATCCTTATTTATACAGAACAAACATCCTTATCAGTGAATATAGTGCTGATCTTTGGACATTCTGTTAAATTATTCCAGTCAAACACTACATAATATTAATTAAAATACATAACATAGGAAAATTTTAATTTGAGGATTATAGTCTATTGTCTGACAAGGCAAAAATTAAATTTACTCATGTTTCCTGAGCACAGTAAAATGAAGAACTATCATCTAATCAGATACAATAAAAAGATGGGAGATTATAATGAAATATGTGGAATGTGTTCAGAGTATGTAACTGTATATGGCACGGAGAAGATGCTCAAAATATTTGTTAGTTGAATAGTGTTGCGAGTTCTTGGGTAAGAAAAGCAGGTGCATGATGAAGGTGCACAGGACTGCAAGTTAGGTTGGTGGTCTGGGTTCTAATTCTGGTCTTGACTCTATAAGTAAGTCCCTTTACTTCATAGGATTTTCACTTACAAAAAGGGACTTGGATTATGACATTCAATGTCTAAATGTTAAATGCAAAGCAAATACCACAAGTAATATACATATCGTGACATATTTCACTACACTTCTAATTACCAAACATAAGTAAACATGAATCTTAATATGATTTTTAATAGAAAACTCTTAATTGTACTACTGCATACAAATCAACTCCTGAGGTATAGAATACACTACATCCTATAAAATTCTAACATACAAAGCACAGCATCTTATAGGTAAAACTCTGATTATGCTACAATCATCTCTGTTAATCTAAAGTTATTATTTTATAAAGTAAAAAATAAATCCTGTGTTTCTAGAAAAGAAAACATTCCTTCCTTACGTTTTTCAGAAAGGCCTTCCTTTTTCCTTTGGTGAACTTTTTGTTTTTCTTTTCATTTCATCTCCCCTGTGATCATTAACTTTTAACTGCCTGCAACTCTGTATTGAGTACCAGGGAAATATAAGCCAAAACTAGATATTTATTCACCATCTTTTAATTTTTCTAGCTGTACTGGCCAACAAACATCAAGGAAAATAGGATGATCTACTGATAGAAAAGCAGGTTATTAGACCACAGAAGAAATAACTCCCTCTTTTTTACTTTTTTTTCCCCTTCCTTTGTACCAATTCCTTAGTTCAGGCTAATTCCCATCCCTGATTACTTCCCAATCTCAGCTCTTCTCACCCATTTCATACAGTGAGTAACAGTCATGTTGAGATACAGTTTCCAGAATGCACCATGACCATTCTTGTTGCTGTACTTTTGCCCTTTTTACTTTTTACTGTCCTGCAAATATTCCCTTCTAGCCTGGTCCCTCTCCTGTTCATTCTTCAAAACTCTAATTAGGTGTCACTTTCCTGAAAGGATTTTTGATATCACCTCTCCTTACACTCCAAGAAGAATCCTTCTGCTAATTTTGAACATTCTGTTAAATTATTCTACTCAACACTAGATAATATTAAAATAGATAACATAGGACAATTTCTAAATACTTCTTAATCACAAGAAGGATTAAGACCATCACCTCCCACAGCCCTCTGTGCAAACCTGGAATTTGTGCAAACCACGGTGATTGTCTTCTTTCATATTTCTCACATTAAACTATGAGTTCTTGAGAGTGGAATTATATCTTAACCATCTCCCTTTGCCCAAAAAGAAAACACACAGTAACTACACATAAAAAAAAATTCATTGTTGAATGAATGAACTAGCCAATCATGAAGGTGTAGTGGGGGAGGGAGGTGTTTCTGTATCAAATACATGAAAAGGAAACTTAAATGAATCAACCAAAGAAGATAGGATCTCGGGATCTTAATCCCCTCATAGTATGCTCTGCAAATGGAAGTGGATTTTCCTCAGTATGTTTATAACACCACAGACTTGTTGAGAGAGAAACCAATCTTTTCTTTGTAATTTCCTCTCTTAGTTATCTCCACATGGAGAAAAGAGCATTAAATGTTATTTGTGTGTGTGTGTTATTTTTTTTTTATTGAGGTAACATTGGCTTACAACACTGTGTATGATTCAAAGGTATCTCACCATACCACTCACACCAAGGCACCCACAGTCCTCCTCCTCTGCTTTAGTCCCTCCCTCTGCTCCCCCACCTTCCTCTCACCCCCTGGTAGCCTGATTCTACAGTCAGATTTCTCAGGTTTGTTTTTGTTTGGTTTTGTCTATTCCTTTGTATTGTTTTCTTTATATCCCACATGGGAGTGAAATCATCCAGTATTTGTCTTTATCCTTCCAACTTATTTGCTCAGCATAATCCCCTTCCATTTTGTTTGTTGATGAAAGTTCCATCCCCTATACAACCCTTTCCTTCCACTGACATTTAAAATTGCTCAGTGTGTGATAGATCTTTAAAACAGATGAACCATCAAAGAGCTTTGAGTCCCACCTCTTCATTTCACTAACAAGACCAGTGGAACACAGAGTGGATAAGTTGTCCAAAGCTATACTAATGGCTATTTCAGGGGTCAATGTTGGTAATCCTTATGGGATCAGACACTTTTTCCAATTTACTTGTGAACAGGCATCTCAAGACATCTCAAGTCAAGAAACTTGACAACCTAGTTGATATTTATACATTGATTTCCTGACAAATCCTTGTTTTTCTTTCCAATATTTTCATATTAAACATTCAGAAAAGAAGAGGAATTATCAATGAAAATTTAAATGAAGATTGAGTTTTAAGCATTAAGACCTTTAGATGGTACTTGAATATGAGTTGTTTGGCAATATTAAATATGAGAAGGGCTTATAGAGAGGCTCTAGCATCATCTGAAGAGCTTTAGTAGCATATGTCATTCTTAGAACGACTGCAGATTAACTAAACAGGAATCCAAGATGCTTAAAACATCTTTCAATGTGAGAATTAGAGTGATACCAAGGCACTACTGTATTCCTTATTGCTTCAATAATGTTAATTAAAAGTTCATTCCCAAACTCAGCAGAATATAATAATAACTCATGCTCATGGGTGTGTAGTCACAATGGGCTGCTCTTGGCTGGCACTCTTGATCTGCTCCGTTTCAGGTCACAGAATCAGCTGCACTTGCTCCTCAGGGCAAGCTGAACTAACATATGCTAACTGGGGCCCATGCAAAGATTTCCTAAACTAAGGAGGAAGCGGCTACATAGAGGCAGCTTTTCTGATGGAGATAGCAAAAGAGCAAGCCCCACCACAAAAATCTTTGCTGATATGTACAGATATCCCACTGGTCAGAGCAAGTCACATGGCCCAGTTCAAATTCAATAAAAGCGGAAGTATACTGTACCATAGAAGAATGAGCAGGGAGTAAGTATTTATTTTTTTTTGTTGGTGTTTGTTTTTTTTGTTTTTTTTTATTGTTATTTATGTCTTTTACATTTTGTATTCCCCTTGGGCAGCCCACCACCAATTCACCCGTGATCCATCTCCATGGTCCCCTGTATTCTCTTCTCTTCCATTTTGTGCCCTTATCCTCCCCTCCCCCCGCAAACCCCCCCCCCCACCGCTGAGTGTCTCTCTCCCACCTGGCCTCCCTATAGTCCTGTTATAAGGGAGTAAGTATTTAATAAACAAGAGACTACACTATCATATCTACAAACCTGGCTCAAAATTTGAATCCTACTGATGAATAGTAGTGCACATTCATATATACTTAACTTTCTTTCAACAAAAGCCATAATAATACAATGCGTTTATTGCAAACAATAATCTTTCAAGTGGTTCAGCCTTCCAATTGTCAAAAGGATAAAAACTTAAAACTCTTATTATTTTTCAGAAGACAATGGCTTTCTTTGTTAACCACCTGAGAGCTATGATTTGTTTTTAATGCATGAATTTTACTGTTTCTTCAAAAACACTTAGACATTTTGTTTCCTATATTTTAAGTCCTGTATCCAAAATTTTTATCAATGTTTCTGTACAAACAGTGATAGATATTAAGGCCAATGTTATAAGGGATAAAATCCGCCACCCAAAGTGGATTTCTGTGCTGGAAATCAATCAGATCAAACCAATGATCAGACAAGCCACCTAAAAACAATGGCTTATACTACAAAGAAAATATAGACAACACAGATACTACAGAAATAGGTCAAAAATGCCTACATTAAGATATATACTTTTTAAATTCCATCTTTTGAAAAATAAAACTTCAATGAAAACAAATTTCATTTCCCTTCTGGCCTTTCAACAATGGGGATTTCTGTTATCCAGTCTCTGTTGGAATTTCCTGAATCCCTTTCATTTCCAATCAACTACTTACTAATGACCATACAAACTTCAGGCAGCAAATCACATGTGGTGCTCTTCTACACAATTTGACTGCTTAATGGGCTTTCAGAAAACCAATCCAACCCCTGAAAAAGCATTAATGCTTTGGTATCAAATGGGAAACTGAGTTGTTAAATGGCTAGCAGGAAAAAGACAGGTAAGTAGCAAAACAAATTATCTTGTCACTGAATAAGTTGACAATTTGTTTGATCAAAGGAAAAATCAGCCATCCTAATTTATGGTTCCATGATATAAAAAAATAAACCCTGCTCTTTGTAGCTGGATCTAATGATTAGGAAGCTGATGTAAAGGACTCTACCAGACTGCAGGAGAAGCCATTTTCAAATACTACTTATAAGAATAGAAAGTAATACTTACAATTAAATGACTAGCACTTCATCTGAAAATTCTCACTTTGGCGAGAGCGCGTATGACAGGGTTATGCTTACAGTAGATGCTCAGCTGGTATATCAGTTGAGGACCAAAGTAACTCTAGTTAGAAACTACATAGCCCCTGATACAGGCATTTTCCTTGATTCCACAAAACATCAAGTACTTAGTATGTTTTGCAGATGCTTGCTAGATTACTTCCTTTTTGGACAATCACAGCCAAAATAAAATATCCCAAGGAAGATTATCTTTTGCATCTGTTATTCTTAAGTATTTCTATAATATTACACCTAAGCAAGACCACTAAATGATGAGCATGTATTGAGTCAAAGATTGTACGGTGTATCAATAGGAAAGGACAGAAACAGTATTCGGTGATGTCACAGAATAGGGAATTGTACATAATTACATATTCTGATTGACAAAATACATGTGCACACATTTTATACTTGAACCTGACACTAAATACAGAACATGGCTAATTTTTGACTATTTACAAAATATATCAAAATCTTCCAAAATCTTAAGATTAACATTTTGAAGATCAGCTTTTTATTTTTTATTTTGGAAGAGGACAGATTCACAGAAAGGCTAAGTAAGAGAACTGGGGGAAGCTAGATATATACCAACGCTCACTTTTAAGTCATGTTATAGCAACTTTTGTTTTTATTCCAGAAGCTTTCCTCGTATAGCAAAAAAAAAAAAAAAAAAAAAATCCTCCATTTCATAGAATGAAATTTTATAACAGAGGAGTCTAATGGGTTCATTATTAGAGTGGTGAAAATGTCCAAGAATTAGATCATAGTGACAGCTGAATAATTTTGTGAAGGTACTAAAATCTACCAATTGTATACTTCAAAAGGATGGATTTTATGGTAGGTGAATTATAGCTCAATAAATGATCATTCTTCTTCCTAATAAACAATATGATTTATCTAATATGTTATATATAAATTCAATACAATTAATTCAATGTTCTGATTCAATAGATAATAATATATAATTCTTAAAACTCCCTACAGGGTTAATAGCAAGGAAACCAGTAATAAGGAGCTTTGTCTTATTTGTGGGGGTAGGCAAAGGAGAAAAGGAACCTCAACAAGTTCAGGGACTAACTTCTTAAAAGTGGATACCTAGGGCCTCCCTGGTGGTGCAGCAGTTAGGCGCTGCGCTGCAGAGCTGTAGGCAGCGGTGACGCGAGTTGGATGCCCAGCCGGGGAGATTCCCACATGGTGCCACAGACCTCTCCTGCCTTGCCTGCTGCTCCCCTCAGCAGTGTATTTCTGATCTGCCTATTATGCTCCCCACTCTGTTTCTGGTGAACCTTCTCGCTGCCCCATGCCTCTGGCCTGTACCCCAGCTTAAATAAATAAATCTTAAATAAATAAATAAATAAATAAAAGTGGATACCTAAAGGATGCCTCTGCTGAAAAATATATCTAAAATCATGATCACTTTAAATATAACAAACCATAAAACAAATTTCCCAAGAAACCTTAGCTAAAAATTTCCGTGTCCTCACCTCCATCCGTCAAACTACACTGCAATAAATTTTCTACTTAGTATCCCTAGAGTCTGACTACTTCTCCTATTCTCCTCACTGCTGCCATCAACACTTGTCTCTAAATTTCATTAACTATTGGATTATCTATTGAAGAAAAAGAGATCTAGTCATATCATTCCATGTTTAATATCCCTCCTAGGATAACCATATTTTCTAAACAAGTAAATAAACATGCTAATATTACACACAAAGAGCTATCTGGCCTCCTTTGGCTTATCTGTCTCCTTGACACAATCATCTCCAGCATTAATTAAACTCTCAAGAAGTTTCCCTTTTCCCTCAACAGGGGTTAGGGTCCTTCTTAGGCTCCTAAAAATGCTGTGCCTACAGGGTCAGAGCATAAGTCGCCACGGCTGTATATCAGTGGTTCACTTCAATATCCTGCCATCTAAAAAGTGAGATCCTTGAGGACAGGGACTGGATCCTCACCAAATTTTGAACTCTTAGCATTTATTATAATAGCCAGCAAAGAAATATAGGGTGGATAGACAAAGTGAATAAGCAGTATACAAATAAAAATGAAAGGCCATTTTTCCTACATAAAGAAAAAGAATGTTGAGAGGTGAAAGGAAAATGGAATAGAAAAAGAAAAAACTTTTAAAATGAAATAAAAGAGATGTACCAAAGGACTGGGGAAAGACCAATCTCCTCTACCAGTCTGCAAATGGCTTAAGTTGCCACAGTGGCTAACTAATTTAAAGTCTTTATATTCATCATCGAGTTTGGCTTTTCTTTGAATCTTAAATGGTTAATGACAGCACAGAATTCTCTTTAATTCTGCACCTTGTTGCAAAATCAACCAGGAGAAGCATGAATTCTTTCTCTGCTTTAACACTAAGAATTATTTCTATTATGTTAAACAAGTCCAAGTCATTTTGCAGTTCTACTCTTCATCAATATGTGCCTTAGGGACTTGCTAAACACAGCAGAAATGAAATATCCCCTTTTCCTTGGCATTCTCCAGAGGAGAAAGAAAATAAATTTTAAAAGAAGAATTTTTAGTTGCTACAGAAATCTTTGGCTTAAGAAAACAATGCATCAAAAAATATCCATGAAATCAAATCCAGTCCAAAAGGCTAAGATTAAAAAGTTGCCAGGGCTATCTTTTTCTTGGGCATATAAGTGATTGATTATAATATCAATGAAGTTGGAGCCAAGAGACCTTGAATTCGTCTTTGCCTCAGGCAATTCACTCACTCTCTGCTCCTGTTTCCACATTGTATAATAGGGAAATCTACCCATTCTGCCTCACAAGATTATTTTCAGAATCAAATGCATGTATTCAAACATTTATTTAACAGATATTTTTTGAATGTCACTGTTCTAGGTGTCAACAATAAAGTTATATATAATGCAAAGCACCAACCCTCCTGGCACTTACATCCTAGTGAGAAAAGCAGATAGAAATCAAATAATTAGAGGGATGGATAACCTAGAGAAATAGTGGGTGCGCACAAGAAAAGTAAACCAGGGTAAGGGACTAGAGAAAAACATTGCAGTCTTGGACTATTTCTTGGACTAGGGGAAAGAGATTCTCATCAAGGAACTGATTTCTGAGGAAAGTCGTGAGTGCTGTGAGAAGGTTCACTGTGACAAGATCAGTTAAGAACATTCCAAAAAAGCAGCTGCAAGGAAAAGGACCTAAGGTAGGCACATGCTTAGTACTTTTCAGGAAAGGCCAGGAAGCCAGCAACAGAGAAATTACTGAACAGAATAGAAGGTAGTAACGAAAGAGAGGCTGAGGCCAGATATGTTATACATGTGATGACAGCATTTTGTAAACTCTTACTGATAGAAAATTATAAGACTGATTCACCCCAAAAGACATGGGAGACCAACACCATTCTTTATAAATTTTAAAAAGTTTGTCTTCATCACATAGAACTATGAAGTAGTATCATTCTTCATGCTGGTATGGATTTACTCACACATGGGCATATGTGCACACACACAGTGCGTCTCCATCCCTGGTGTCCTGTGATGGAATAGTCTTGTATTTAATTTTTACCTAAGATAGTAACAGTAAAAGCAAACAGCACCATGGACAACTCCAAGGTCAAAGTTTTTTATTAATTTCAAATAAATTTTTCTAACTGCAGCCTGATTCTATGTTGGTTCTACCTGTAAAGAACTCTGAAAACTAGAGAAGGATCATAATAAAATGTCAGCTGTCATAGGATTGTAATAGGAAGTCAAAAGAAACAATTAAGTTAAGACAGTCATGGAGATAATAAATAAAAACCATAAAGGAAAAAAGGCACACAAATTTTAAACAGTAGACAAAGTTGAATCACTCCAAAAGATAACTGATGATATGGCCAGATCCCCAGAGAACATTTGGTTCTATGAGGGGGGAGGGTAAGGGTGGGGCAGGGAGGTGGGTCTCAAAAACATTCAGACTACAGGGAGTTTAAAAATACAGTGAAATCCACAGTTACATTTTTAGGATTTCTTTTTCCTGGTTCTTTACTACTTGCATCTGACCCATTAAGTATTCTTCACTCCTCTTTTTACCCATCACTACATTCCCTTCTATAAACATTGCTTCCAACACTTGTTTCATCTCCTTGTTTAATGCCTACATGGTTTTTTGACAGACATCTCCCTTGTATGTTTTTCTATGCTAATTTCTCTCCCCAAAATCAGTTTTCTTTTATGACTTCACAATTTCTCTTTGGGGAACTGAAATTCTTGTTAACTCAGGCTCAAATCCTCAAAGCCAATTTTGATGCCTCTTCTCACCTCTTCCAAGTTCAATAAACTATTAAGACCCACTAATCCCTCTTGACTGTCACTTGCCGCCTCCTCTCTCTCTTTCCTCCCCACTGCTTGCCTAGTGATAAGTTTTAGTAACTTCTCAGCAAATCTCTCACAGGCCCTCTCCTTTTAATGTACGCAATAAAATGCGACCAGGGCATCTTCAAGAGCAGGCCTCTAATAAGGTCACTGCCCTCCTCAAAAATTCTATGGAGGCTCTCCCTAGCGTAAAAATAAAAGCAACATTCTTGTACCTGTATTCAAAGTTCTCCATGGTAGTATCCAAATCCATCTTTCCAGCCTTTGTATGTTCCACTCCTTAGCCCCTACTACATACTCATTCCACCCAGAGAAACAGCCCAGAGTCCCCTGAACAGCTAAAGTATTTCCCACCAGCTCTTGTGCCACACCCTACAATTTCCCCCACCATATCTGCCTTTCAATATCCCATTTCTGTTTCAAAGGCTAAATTAAAACCTACTTCAGGGACTGATTTCCCCACAACACATGTAATCTCTCTAGCTTCTTGTTCCCAGCATACATACATGAATCATGTAAGCATCTTTTCATTCCTCAAGCAAGTATTCAATGAGGTGAGCACTACTATGCATTTTACCTGACATTATGGTTATTTATGTCCCTCTCTTTCCCTTTATTTTCCTTACAACTGTAAGTTCACTGACGACAAATAGGATATCCTTTCAGCATCATATCCTTTTTTAAGCCTACCTCAATGACTAGCATCTAGTAAACTAAATACATATCTTCTAAATGGGAAATGCTTGACAGCTGTACCCTAAATGAGGGGCACCAACTGAGCAGTCCAAATAAAAAAGAGAGAAATGGAGAGTAGCTGTCCTATACTCCCTCCCACCCAAATACTACTCTCCCAAAATCACATGTTACCAGAAAAGAACTGTGAACTCCCTCACATTGTGTTCTCTCTTCATCCCACTGGGGCCCATCAGAATGCAATTAAACAAAAAAGTATGGCTCAGTAGTGCTTCTGCATCCAGCCTGCAGGTCGAGTCTTAAACCATGCCAACCCCAGGGGACAGAGAACACACTCCAGTCACCTACGTGGCTTACAAGTGACAAGGCAAGTGGATCCATAATCTTTGACTTTGAGCTCATCAGCAGTAAGGGCTTGTCTGCATCTAGATCCATGCGGTCCCAGGAGAGTCATGGCTGGAGCTCCAAGTTTTGGCTCTGATTATTTATTTTTATTGTTATTTATCTCTTATATTGTGTATTCCCCTTGGGTAGCCCACCACTGATTTACCCGTGACCCATTACCATAGTCCCTTGTGCACTTTTCTACCCCATTTTGTGGCTTTGGTTATTTAACTCTTGACCAAAGACACGTGAAATCTATGAGAACAAAAGAAAGAGTACCGAGAGACAATGTAAAAGTAAAAAAGGAGATATTTTTTTAAATGTTCATTGAAGTTATAGGGCTTTCCTGAGAAAATATTAACTAGTTCCATCCTTGAGTCCAAAACTACCCAGTCATGTATTCAAAGTTGCTAGCGCTACCCAAAAATCAAAGGCAAAATCGCTAAAGGAATTTGGACAAAATAAGGTATCAGTATCTGTAAGAGTTTCCAGAGTTATCATATATCACTCTACTACCTTACTACCTGAATTATGTTAAAAAAAAATCCAAATTTAAATAATTCTTGCTCTCAAGATTTATGAACATTTCATCTTAAAAAGTACACCATACGTTCCTTCTATAACTCAACTTGTTCCAAATAAGTTGTGTTGACAGTTTCTGGCATAATGGAAGGTTATTTCTGATTTTGTTGTTGTTTCCTGACTCAGGTAAGAACTATGAGTGAAAGTGTAATTGTATTTACACCATTGAAATTTATAATTTCATGTGCACTCTACAACGTCAGGAGACTGGCATTAATTACACTAGAAAGGAATTTTTGATGTATATGAAAAAAATTCCTCATGTGGAACAGAACACAGACTCAAATATTAAGTACAAATTGTGAATCTTAATTCAGAAAGGTCAATAGTCACCTAACCCCACTGTGTAAACTTTCTGACCTTCAGATGAAGCCTTGGTAATGTCTTATATTTATTTCACAAAGCACTAGAAAGAAAGACAGTGTATGCTTCATTCCTTGAGGCCTTCATCATTCTCCATTGTTTTATGGGAAAATCTGTTTCAATTTTGAGCTGCAAAGTTGAAACTGTGACTGAAAGCTCTGGATGATATTTCTCTGTATTAGAGTATCTGGAATGATCATCTTTTGTGTACTGAAGAGAGTGACAGGGAATTATTTTCCTTCGTAAAATTTTCTCCAACAAACACTCCCCAACGATAGAATTTTTTAGCATCTAACAAATATACAACTCACACAGGTAATTTTCTTTAGAGTCTAGCTAACAATAAGATTGAAAATGTTCTGGAACTTTTCAATTATAATTTGAAACTACAATTCACAGGCATAAACACACACACACACACACACACACACACACACACACACACACAATATTCTTTCAGCCACTTCACCAGTGGATCACATGGGCAGGTTCTGAGAACAGAGAGGCAGATGAAAGAGGAATAAATTTGTAATTATGAAACAGGAAAGGGAGATTTAGAGAGAATATTCTAGAGCAGTGATGATTTGAAAACCAAAAATATTATCCAAAGAGAAATCCAAGACAAGGGGGAGTAGGTGAAATCATGTCCCCCAAAGAATTATCTTTGCCTAAGGAAAGTGTGAGTGGTTAAGTCAGAGAGTGTGGACAGAAGACTCAGGTCTATGGGCCTCCCTGATGGCCTAGAGGTTAAATCTCAGTGCTACCAGCTATGGCCTGAGTTTGATCCCCGGCCAGGAAGCTAACCCACATATGGCACAGCAGACCTCTCTTGTCTTGCCTGCTGCTCCCCTTAGCAGTGTATTTCACTCAGTCTGCCTGTTCTTTTCCCCACTCTGTCTCTGGTGAATCCTCTCACTCCCCACACTCCTCTGGCCTACACCCCAGTTCTTCTATACACACAACCACACACACACACACTCAGGTTTGAATCCCATGAAGCATCAGTATGTGAAGCAGTGCCACCTTCCACAGAACTTTGTCTTCTGCCAATTGGTCAGGGAGGTACTCTTATGGTCATGAAGGCTATTTATTTATGCAGAAGATACTACCACAGCTTAAATGTCCACTCTTGGGAAAAATAGTTAAGAAAATTACCATACACTCAGAAGACATACAGTTATTAAACATGAAGCTAATGAAAAGATTCCAATAAAATGGGGGAAAGCATTTATCTTAAGAATAGAAAAAATCAAGATAGAAAGCTGAATATATAGAATGTAATTCTGCTAAAGTCAAAACTATGCATTAAAAGAAGGCTGGCGGATACACCCAAATTTTAATTACGATATATCAGATGGCTGACTAGATGATTTTCTTTCACTGATTTTGTTTTGTTGCTTCACTTTCTGCATTTGAGCATTTTCTAGTTTTTCATATTGAATTATTTTTATAGTAAAAAGTACAAATAAGCACTTAATTTTATGGTTTTGATAACCATAATTGTGGGTATTATTTTAAAAAAGCCCTCAAAATTGGGAGTCAATCTTGGACCCCAAATCATAAAGTATTTAAAATAAAGCATAAGTGATATGTTTAATGAGAAAGACATTTTGGGGGCCTCAATCACTGCAGGAAGGGAAATAAAAGTAAAAGTAAAAAAATTAGGACTGCATCAAAATAAAAAGCTTTAACATAGTGAAAGAAAATAGCCCATTTAAAAAAGTCTACTGAATTGGAGAAGATATTGACACATCACATAACCAACAGGGCTTAAAACCCCAAGTATACAAAGAATGCAATTAATACCCAAAAATAAATAAATAAATGAAACAAAAAATGGGGAGAAAATCTGAATAGTCACTTTTCCAAAGAAGAAATACAGAAGGCCAACAGACAAATGGGAGGGGGGGAATCACCTCTTCTAATAAGGGAAATGCAAATCGAACCCATAATGAAATATCATCTGACACCCACGAGAATGGCATACATCAAAATGACTCCCGTAAGTATTAGAGAGGATGTGGAGAAAGAACTCTTATACACTGTTGATGGGAATGTAAAATTGGTGTAGTCATTTTGGACACTGATTTGGACCTTGCTTAAAAAACTGAAAATAGAAATACCGTAAAATCAATCTAGCAATCCCACTTCTGGGTATCTATTTAAAGAACACAATACCATCAACTCAAAAACATACATGCTTCTCAATGTCGAGGTGTCCATCTTAACTATGGAAGGAACCTAAATACCTGTAAGGGCACGAGTTACTTTTATATTTTTCAATAGAAAAGAACTTAACTTTAAAAAACAGATAGAGCTTTAAATGCTGAACTAGAATAACAAAGAATAATTTATCAACATGGTAACTATCATTTATCAATTACCTGTGAATTTGCCCATCTGTACTTTATTTCAATTTTGTCTACAAGATTTAGGAAAAAAAATGTCAACAGCATGAACTCCTAAATCAAGATCTCTGATGAGTCATTCTAGCAGCTTCTTTGTTTGCTTTAATGAGGCTGATTTGGAATTTGGTTTCACTGTTTCTCTGTGAGTTCAAAAACCTGCTTGCACCCAAATCCTTATCTCTAAGTGTGCTTTGGGGATATAAAACCAAGACATCATCTACAATCTCCAGACACTGTTCCATCTGTGTTTTTTCTACCATTACCCAGTGTTTGCTTAAATACTTCATTGACAACCCATACAAGCGATGTATTTTTGCAGGTAGACTAGAAATCATTGAAAATCTATGGGTTTTCTTACCACTATTCCATCTTTCTTGTGTTTGAGAGGCCCTTAGTCATATTTAGTCAACATTTTACAGTATGAAAGTCATATATATGCATATACATGTAAGCAATACCCAAATAGTTAGAAATTTAAATTAACTATCTATGAGATAGCACCTATAAGATACTAAGAGACTAAGAAGTTCAACAAGTAGGAATACTGTATATTTATCATTCAAGGTATTTAAATTCCAAACTAGGGTTCTTTTATTCTTTCTCAGGCTCCCAATATGTGTAATGGGAACTGTGTCAGAAAATGGAGAGTTAAATCTGAAAATAAAATATGTTCCCTAACTCTAAGGAGCTTACAGTTAAGTGGACAATGTCTGGGGTAGATATGGGCGGGGCAATTTATTCTGAATCCACTTAATAAACTGCCATATTCCCCCTCCTACGTTTTTTCACCCCGATGATGGGAACACAGAATATCCCTCACAGATCCCAATATTCTTTTGTGAATCTTTTCCACTGGGTTTCAACTGGCTACAGAGTAAAGAATAAATTATGGTTCCCAGGAAGATGATGCTACAGGCAGAAGCACTGAGAAGAATATACTATACTGAGTCTATGTAAAATAATGGGTCTTCATGGGAATCATGCCAGTTTAGTCCTTTATGCCAAAAAGGACCACACTGGGATCAAGAAGATCAACCTTAGGAAACAAAACACCAAGGGTGGCTTCTCTGAAGTGGCCATAAAGCGGATTTATTCCAAATGTACCCGTTACAAAGAAGCCTTGATAAGAAACCAAGTGTTTACAACAGGGTTTTATGTAGTGATTCTGAGGGACAGATTTAGAAACACATCACACTTCAGATATTGCTTATCTTAGCAAGAAGCATTTTCAAGAAGTATTTTCAGGCGAAACATAAAAATGTTCACAATAGATAATACTGCATGTGATTTTGTGCACCCATTTATAATGACCTTTTTCAGAAAATACACTGTTTACAATGACTCATTCTTTTTTTTAGACTAGCATAGCAATTGCATTTAGAAAGCCCAGCTATTAAAATACCTGAGTTTAAAAGAAGAAAATTCATCTCCTATTATATTTGTTTCATTAAAGTGAGTCAGATTTATCAATGTTGTTTGAGTATAATTGTTCTGAAAATCACATCAGAAAACACAGTAAGAAGATCCCAAGCCTTTGCTATGGAAAAGGATTCTTGCTAATGTCCTTTCATGCAACCAGATTAGCCTGTAGTATCACTGGCTGCTAAGATGGTAAACTATGGAGACAGAGACATTTAGATTTTCTGCTTCTCTACCAGCTTTATAGCCTTAAGAGAGTCACTTCATCTTTCTGAGGCTTAGTTTTATCCTTCTCATTCTCTGAGAATTAAAATGGATGATACATCTGTAACACTTGGCATATTGTTGGTACTCAGTAGAGGTAATTGGTGGTGACTGAGTGATTATTGCAACAGCAGCACCGATACCAAGACGACTGTAACCCAAGCCATTGCTCTGGGGGTATACTTCCTATTAATTTTCACTCCTTAATATGATTTGGACAATGGCACACATTTTCGGGCTAAATAAAAGTGACTCAGAGTCAAGGACAATGCCAGCCTGATCCAGTTTGTGAGGTTGCCATCCGAATGACTCCAGCACACCTACATGTAATTTATTTTTCACAGGTATTTTCCTCTCTTTACGTTAGAGAGTAAAGGAGAGAGATCTTTGTCTATCCTAGAAAGATCCCTTCAGGGAATGACCTTCCAGCAAATATTGTTTACGTATATCAACTGTTACCTATTAAATTTTATTACCGGGCCTCCCTGTTGGCGCAGAGGTTAGGCGCTGCACGTGGAGCAGTGGCGCAAGTTTGACACCCGGCAGGGGAGCTTCCCACACGGCACGGCAGACCTCTCCTGCCTCGCCTGCTGCTCCCCTCAGCAGTGTATTTCTGTCTATCTGCCTGTTCTGCTCCGCACTCTGTCTCTGGTGAACCCTCTCGCCACCCCATGCCTCTGGTCTGTACCCCAGCTTATATGCAAAAATAAATAAATCTTAAAAATAAATAAATAAATTTTATTACACATTCAAATTCTTGTTACAGTGGGAGTTGCTTTGATTCCTCTATGGGTATTTTCTAATGATATTAAATGCTGAAAAATGAAAAGCTTTCCTCTCTGACATACAAAATGTTTGATAGATAGATATGTCAAGATATGTAACATTTTTAGACTAAGCACTCAGTATTTGTCAAACTGTTTTACTTGTCAACCACATTTCTATACAGTAAAATACACTGTCAAAAGATATTTCTTCAAAAGGGCATTTTGTTTGTTGTTTATCCACTTTTGCTGTAAGACTAATTAGCCATGACAACTAGCATAGGTGGAGGTTCCCCAAAAAAAAAAAAAAAAAAAAAAAGGATTAACTGAAGTTAGAAACCATGCTACAGGCAAGTCATTCTAATAAAAATGAAGCTTGAGCCATAACACAGGAAAATGATGTAGTTCTTCGGGTTCATGGCCACAAAATATATCCTTTTTGACACCTGTTGAAATAATAAATATTTTATGGGCTGGTAGGTTTTCATTTCTAAGAAAGCTTACAAAAATGGCACTCTAATAAGGACTATCAAATTTTTAAAATATTGTATATTTTAAGGAAAACATTTAGAGAACACAAAAGAGCTCAAAGAACGAAATGTAAAATTCAAAAGCACAACATGCAAATCAATATAGAGCCCTATTTTTGGACTATATGGATATTACTGAATCACCCTGAAGTCAGATCAGAACTATCCTTTGATGGTTCAAAAATGTAAACTGGACACATGTACCTAAAGAACTTCCACACACTGGTTTCCATGGTCTGGCTTATGCAGAAATGTGCAGCTAGATATACAAAGTGTTTGTTAGAATAACAATCTGACCTTTGGTGGCACTTTGGACATCTGCGGTTCTTTAAAGGACTTTCATCATTAAATGTTATGTGGTTGGGGAGCTCACTGGGACCCAGTTTCCTCAGATTACAGATTTCTTTCCCCATCACTGAATACATTAGATTTTGGAAGGGAATAAACAGCAAGGATGAGGTTCTACTTGCTGTGAAGGTCATGATTACACCATGGGAATAAGTTTCTTTTTAGTTAACAATGAGGGAGAGTTCACTATAACCTCGGGGTAGAATGTCCTATTTCCTAGCTGAGGTTAAGCTGCAGAAATATATTAATGGTTAAAATGGGTTCTTTTGCCAATTCTCCACAGCCCACCTCGGTATTTTATGCTCATTTATTTTTTTTTTCCCTTTAGTTAAAGAAATACATTATTCTGTGCTCTATGTTTTTTTTTTAAATCTACATGAACATAAGAAATTTAGCTTTGCTATTTTCCTTTAAAGCAGGACAGATGCTTTAAAAAATTACAGTTAATGGTAACATAATGCAATTTTTAATTTTTCTAAAAGGAAAAAATAATGCTACTGATGTTCTTGTAACTCAAACTTCCCTTCACCAAAGGTCATTTTAAAAAGAAGGACTTGTCATTTAAAATGCAGAATGAATACAAAACAGTCCAAATTGTTTCTTAGGTATATTACTCTAATGATAGGTAAATCTAAGGAAAATTACTGAGAAAAATTCATTCCAGCGATTCCAATGATCAGTTTTACTGAATCATGAATGTCCTAATTACTCAATATACACTCTCATTAGCCCCATTTCTATTGAGAATAACCTCTGTCACCAATTTGGTAAGTGGTTTCATTATTTTAATGTCTTAAAAGTAGAAACACTTTTAGAAACTATTACATTTCAGAGATTTGTACCAATATCAAAAAGATAAGATACATTTCTGGGAAAAACAATTTAGGGAATGGGTATAAATGCAAGACATTTATTGCAAATTGACAGTACATTGCTTTCATTATGTGCATGCTCGAAAACTCTTAATAATACCCTGAGAGACTTTTGAAAGGTTATGCTTTCTTTTGTTTCATTTTTGTTTTGATGATTGGTTGAGATAGCCTTAGCCCACAAAGTGAAGAAAACTCAAATCATAGGCCTCAGCAATAAGAAACGGAATATAAAACTAACTGTATGGATAAGCTCCACCAATATTAAATCCCTCACAACCTGTGTTTGCCATGCAAGGTGACATGATTGAACTGAAAGATTCCTAATGCCATTCTTTGTAGTTACAGCTAGTAAATATTAGGAGGACTCTTCTTCACTAATTTTAACATGATAATTAACTCTTTTATGAATGTTTATAAATAAAGGAAAGAGGTTAATCATATAATTACAAATATATTGAAGTTCAAGAAGATACATAAAAAACAGTCCATGAAATGAAGCATGGGGGTGAGGGGGCAGGGGGCGAAGGGTGGCAGGTGATTTGTCTGTTCAAATTCTCCTGAAATCTAAGAATGTTTATACCATGAATATGCAACTTTTGCAAATAAAATAAAATATACATGAACACAGCATGTTTCTCCATAATTACGATTTTTGAACTTCAAATAAATCATCACTATTCTGTAGCTCTCCTGCTATTTTATAATTTTTTCTCAAAGAAATATTTAGGATTTTACAATTGTCTTAACCCTAATGTCCTCTCCTTTCATCTGCTTATCCAGTGTCTACTTAACTTCAAAGTCCTGCTCACATATCACCTCCTTTTCCAGCTTCCTTAGCTTTGTATAAGCAAATCTACTCTAGCACTTGCATAATAATATTACCATGTCCATATGTCTCTTTCCCTAGGCCCCAAAGATACAGACCTTATCCTCCTCTTTTTTATTTCCCCCCAAATTCTTAGCACAGTGCCTGGCACCAGGAGTTGGCTCATTGTATTTTATCCCTGGAACATACTATAAGTGAATCTGACACCTTATAAACTCTATTCAAGAGATTTTTTTTTATATACCACTGAAAACATAAGGAGAAATAAAAAGAAGCTCTATTGTATAATGTAAACATACCCATCTTATGGAAGCAACAAATTGTGTTTAAATGTCAGTGGAAGGATATTTTTTAAATATTTATTTATTTATTTATTTACACATAGAAGAGCTGGGGGTGGGCCAAAGGTTCCCGGAGGTGGGAGGATTCACCAGAGACAGAGTGGGGAACAGAAAAGGCCGATCTAATGAAACACTCTGCTAAGGTGAGCAGTAGGCGAGACAGGAGAGGTTGGCTGCGCCACATGTGGAGATTGAACACAGGCCATAGTGGTAATAGCACTAAGACTTAACCCCTAGGCCACCAGGGAGGCCCATTAGTGGAAGAATATTAATTAAATAGGGGCTGGTTCGTCAAGGCTGGTTTGCTTGGGCTTGTTGAGTAGACTCCGATTTATTGACACTGTCCAAAGAATTATATCTTCTAAACATTTTTTTCTGATCTAAATGTAACACTATTCTGATGTTTTCCCAAATTTCTACTGATTTCAGATTAAAGAAAGATAGATTTTGATGCATACTTCAAGAGGATGATGAGAAGATGGCTTTTTCACATGTTGGTTAACTGAATAATGTCCTCTTTGTCTCTTTTGTTTCATTTCTCTCTCTAGGGGTAATCTTCATGCATTACCCAAATTTACTATTACAACACACCCCAAAAAATATAGTTCCAAACAATATTGATGATGATGATTATACACAAAAAGGGATATTAAATATCTTTCTAATAAGTTTATGAAATGTCACTCATTATGTGAGCACTAACTCTAGTTTTTATCAATAATTGAAAGAAATCGCCAAATTATTATAATAATTATTACTCTTTAAGTACCTCTCTTTCCAAAGAACTTGCTTTTTATCAAACTTAGGACAAACACCATCTTGGAAACTCTGCCTCACCCTCTCTTTTAGTACTTAATATTGTCCTTCTGTACTGCAGTTATTCACATTCTTTTCTATCAGTGAATCATAAACCCCTTAGGGCACGGTCCATGCATAATCCATCTTTATAAGCCAAGGAGCTTGACACTTAGGAAGTGCATCAAAGGTTTTAGTTTACATAACTAGTAATACTATGATATAACATGCAACCTTTGTGCATCATTAACTTTCTGTGGGGACTGAGAAGACAGCCCCAAAGAATATGACTTTCACCGCTATAAATACCTGGACAGCCTGCATCTTTGTGAAGACCAGGACATACCTGCTGCTCCTTATTCTCTCACCAGTACAACTGTGTAAAGACATGCCAGAAAAAGGCAAGGCAGTCAAGGATTCAATAGCCAGTCTGACCCTACATCCCAATATTCCAAGGGCTGATCCTATTAACATTCATTGTCTTGACATCCTGTTTGTCTCTAAATTAGCACCTAAGCAAAGCTTAAAATGAAGAGGCTTACACATTTTAAACAGAATGGGGAATACTAAGAGTCACAAACCTGTTTCAGAGCTCACTGGGAAGTCACTAAATTTGCCCCAATATTCCCAAACAATCAATCCTGTGTCATACCAATTCCCAGTCCCAACACTACTTTCAGCTTATGAACAAGAGTAGACAGAAGAAATAATCTATGGGATTCCCGAGTTATTAGCAGAAAGGGTGGTACAGAGACCTTGGTGGAATGTGGACACTCCTCCCAGTGAAGAGGGAGCCTCCCAGGCACCATTCGTAGAGGTAGGGGAATTTGAGAAGAAAGACCCATGATCTCATTTCCCAAAGGATGCCTGCTTATATGAACAACTTAGAAACATTCCCCTCTGTACCTAGAAAGAAAAATGTCAAGAAAAAGCAAAATAGAGAGAGAAGGAAAGCATGGAGACTGAACATTCTCCACATGGAGTGGCAGAAAAGTGTTCCTTCAGGGTCACACTGACACAAGAGAGAAGTTGCACTTAAGTGTCCTGTCAGTACCAGAGCCGGGAAGGTTACTACCAGGGAAGGTGAATTCTAAGAGTTTGAGTATAAACCAGAGCCAGACTTTCCCCAAAGACAATTGTGTGATAAGGAGACACCATAGTCTCTCAACATACACTTTCCACAGAGGGTCATTCCTAGTACACATGCACTTCCACAAAGTCTGCATCTGGACACCTGTCCCAAAGAGACCATCAGAAGCTTGCCATGTTGTGCAGAACGACAGTAACAATAAAGAAGTCACAGGGTGGTCAGTTAGGGGAAGAGTAGCTTTCTTCTTCCTGCTTTCTTCTTCCTGCTTACCAGTCTTAATAGGTAAGAAGTACTAGACATGGAAGGACAATGAAGAGTCTCAGGGGTAACACACTTCCCACTCTGGGTCATCAGAGCTGCAAGATTTACCTTAGGGGTTGTGAATTTTAGACTGGATGAATTTTTTTAAGCTAGAAGTGACTGTAAGATTTCAGATATTGTCAAATATGCTATATAGGATGTTATTCAGCAAGAAAAAGTCAAAATCAACCGAGTTGACAGAAATAATTAGAGCCAAGTAAAATTTCAAATTTGTTCCTCACCAAAATGAAGCTAGTTACCAGAACTCACAATCAAGCTTCATGTTTTAAATTCGACCGTTGGGAATTTAGACAAGTGTTCAAGTTCCTATGAGCCTGAAAAGGTAGCCTGGCTTTGTGTCCAGCAAGGACTGACTTCAATTACACAATACTCATGTCCTAAGCAATAAATGACACTCAGGTTCACTAATTCATATCAGTGGTTTCATTTAACAATGTCAGGCCCACTGATTAGGACCTGTTGGTTTTCCTGACCATTTCCAAGGTCATGCTCTCTCCTCCAAATCCAGCCCTAAGGCTTGAAGAATCCCAGCAAGGAGAGGGACCCAACCAATGGACTCCTCTGACAGGTAACCTGACTCCCAGGTAACAATCTTTTGTCTTCTTCTGCATCTGTTTCCCATCCTCTCTAAAGACACAAGTTTTGAGAAAAGGAAAATCTTCCTCACAAAAAAATGTTGAGTATCCTTCTCAGAAAAGTGTGATTTGTACTTTCAAAGGATCTTCTTCTGAAAACATTCTGAAATACTATAATAGGTCTATTAAGTTTCAGAAATGACTTTTCTTTTTTAATCCTCTCCCCAACTCCTATTTGATGAGCAAAAAGGTTAATCTTACCACCACCAAATCATCAAACCAGAATCACTCAGGACTGGCTACCACTGGGTCAGAATTATATAAAGGTAGTTGAGCTCAGTAAAAAACTGGTTAAATATTAAAGGCTTATCTTAGATGTGTGTGCCATGAGCCTTTCTGTATCTTCACTGCACCCTTGTCCCTAAGAGCCTTGTAATAAGTTCTTGATGTGACAGAAGACAAATTAATGGTTGGTCAGGGTTCACAGATCTCTGGCTTCTGACTTTATCAGGAACTTGAAATTACCCTCAATTAGTTCTGCTCCAGAATATGTAGGTCTGTTTCCAAGCCTTTCCTGGCTTTTGACCCATCAATGTTCAATTTTAACTCATCAAAGGTATTTAGTTTACCACTGTGCCATCTTTTTGGCCTACGTCCACCCACACTGCCACTATGGGAGGAAGATTAATAATAATAAAACTCCGTATGTCCTATAGTCAAGTATAGATTTAAAGGGGAAAAGTTCTTTTCTATACATTTTCTTTTCAAGGCCGCTCATGTTACCCAGATAGCCATAAATCTATTTCAATGTGGTCCCATGCCTTTAAGTTTCAGGAGGAATGTAAACTTAACCACACTACACTCCTACACACACAGCTCCTCATTGCCACGACCACCACCGCCACCGGGGAAACTGTACATTCTGAAAAACAAAATACCCAATTCTGGCATTCACAAGACAGTTAAGAAACAGACTGGAAAGAAAGCCATCTAGCAAAATAAACCATAGTGAACAAAACACATAAAATGTCTGAATTGGACTTTAACATCATCTACCAAAAAAATATGCTTAATTTTGTTCTTGGTGATTTTATTTGTTCTGTCTAAATATCTGTGGTGTGTTAAGAGACAGGTAGGAAAGCTAAAAGTACTATAGTGTCCCGCATATACCCCCAGTATAGAATATTTAGCATATCATCAACCTCTCGTTAGCACTCTTCTCCCTGTCTTTCCTATTATTTCACCAGACCATACAGGCCTATCCACAAGGGATTTTTCAGGAAGCCCCTAATCATTTTAGAAAATCATAGTATGCATTTGATGTGAAGGAAATCATGCTAATCCAAAGACAGGTTGTTCCGAAATTCTGAAAAGAACATGGGTTTTGTTGTGAATGTAAATCCAGGGTTAGATCCTGGCTCCAGCTGTGAAAATTTAGGATTAGCATCTCTCTAAGCCTCATTACTTTATCTACACCTAGCAATTTGATCACATCTCTGAGTGTTATGTTGACTAGAAGAGCTAGCATGTGGAAGAGCTAGCATGTCGTTTTTTGATAAATGCCTTGCATGTGAATTTGTAAGTCCTCATCAAACAGAAACTCAGAAGCAGTTTTGGACAACATCTTGATTATATAATGCTTAATATCATTCAAATCCATTACATAAGTTGCTTTGGTTCAGTAGGTCTCATAAGGTGGCTGAGTGAAACACCATTAGCTTTGCCCCTTTTCTGGTTAATTTTCAATTATTTACCCTTTTAATTTTGGCTAGCAACTCCAAGACTGTTGTTTGCCCTCTAAAATCACCTGAGGAAACAAGAAGAGGATTTGTTTGTACATAATTCAAAACATAATCAAGATTCTGATAATCTGCTATGCTGGCAACCTGACGAGAACATAAGGGGGAAAAGGTGATGAATAAAGCATTGTTTCCCTGTTTGATCACATTTTTAGCAAAACAGCAAAATTCAGCATTGCTTAGCAGCTTACAATTTTCAACAGTTTATATTTTTAATAGAAACAGGAAGCTATTTCCAAGACATCTTTTTCTTTGTTAAAACAAAATCTGCCTTTCTAATCAGCTATATGGAAATTACATTTCGACAATCATCAGCATGAAGGTATAAAATAATAAGTGATTGAGATCACTTTTACAGTGAGGGAGGGAGAAGGGAAATACTTTCTTTTAATGCCATGATGGTCCTCTCTTTGCACCCCCATTCCAGAAATAAAACTCTTATGGGTCAGCTTTGCATTAGACAGATACAAACCTGGCTAAGACAGGGGAAAAAAAAAAAAACTTTTAAGGGATCAGTGTTATCTGTTTTTATTCACCCAAATAAAGATTACAGAAGTGCTACCTTAGAAACTGGAATGAATTTTGATGACCTTCTAACCTCGCTTGCTATTCCATACATAAATGTCTCTGCTCCAATGAAAGAACTGTACTGACTTCCTTGCAGACAACCCATGCTATCCTGGTATAGCTCTGAAGCTCACTAGGTCAAGCTCAGGAAAACTAATCACTGAAAATGTAATAACTACAACAGAGCTACTTCACTTTGTAGACGGTCTTGCCAGGAGACTGCTGAGGGCATCCAGGGAGAAGCAGACTTCTGGAGTTCTACAATTCCCGACGAGGTGCCTACTGGTGAGGCCTAAGGTTGGCAGCAATTCTACCAAGACCAGCTGGGAGCTCCTTTGCAGGTGCTCTTTCTCAGTAGACAAGCATATCAAAGATCAAGGAAGGCGAGGACTTTCATCAGTTCTAAGGGCTCTAAAGGGTAGGTCAGCCAGGTATTTGACCTCAATTTTGAAGAAAGGGAGAAAGCCCTGCCCCCTTCCTTTTATCCTGCTTAGTCTAGTCAGCACCCAACCACCCAGCTGGCATCTGAAGTTTGTACAGCCTATTTGTAGACTAATGACATGTTAGAGACCTGAAGGAGGGCAGGCCTCCCCAGGTCACTTTCCCCACTGTGGAGGGAAGTCCTCTTCAGGTTCCTTCTTTCTGGTCCACAGAGAACAAACTGGGGAAGCTGGAGCAACAGGTCTGGCTTTATTGCCTACTGGCTTAAGAAGACTGGAGACTATGATCGCCTAGTGTAAATCCAACATACATATGAGGGTAAAACAGCTACATCATTGGTTGAGTGAGGCTAAGGAATTGAAAATGACATGAGAGGAATTCCGAGCATCAACCTTATTGCTGGCAACTTGAGTAAACACTGTCTTCAAGCAGCTCTGTATAATTCTCTAGGTAGATAAAATGTTTTCCCATTGCTGGTATCATACATGAATCAGTTTCACACACGTGAATTCCACTTTGTTTTGGTCCAAAACTGCCTACAGAGCTCACTGACCTAGATATGATCCATTTGCAATAGCTGGCACCTAGTAGCTACTCAACAAATACAGAAATACCTGACTGAATTAAATGACTTTTTTCTTTAAAATCTACCTCCAGACATAAATTGGGTAGCTTTTTCTCTTTACTTCTCCTTTGTCCACCGTCACTTTTCTTTCCTGTGCATTTTAATAATTTGTGTTCACTTTAGTGTTCTTTTGCATCTCAAAAGGCTCACGACCTTCAGATTATGTCATCTTGAATCATCATAAAGAACACACATTTTAAAAAGAGTGAATATATCTCCCTTTTCTTTTTATAACTCTTTGTTTGGATAAGGCCCTTCTCATAAAAGATGATAAACCTTGCAGAGAATAAAACTGGCAAAAGTCCCTTCCTTTCATTCCAACCATACAATGCCAGTGGGCCTTCTCTGTTCTTACACAACTCACCTACCATGGGTAATTGTTCTAAAACAGCAGTCACCTTTCCCTTAGAGCCTTGATTCTAATAGAGAAAGCTCATATTTACTGCCAAGCCTGCAAGATGTGAACAAGGATGGTGTATATGACCAAGTCTCTAGCTACAAGGAAGTCTTAAAGAAAGAAGCCAGTATACAAAAAAGTAGATAATATAAATGCTAAGAAAGAATACTGGGAGAATTCAAATTATTAGTTGCCATCTAGCTAAACAACTGAGAGTCCTGTGCTTATTTCATTCATTGATTCACTCAAAAAACCTGCTCTATGCCAAGCAGTTCGCTAGGCACTGGAGATTCAAGAGAAATCAAGGACGTATAATCCCTGCCCCAAAAGCATTTGTAAGCCATTAAATCTACATCTCCCACCACTCACTTTTATGGTTAAATTAGTTTCAATAACATCAAAAATATTTTTAACTGCAGCAACAGTATGAACTGAACTTCTGTGGACATGTCTGTAAAGTTAATCATAACAATTTTTGTGACAAAATCTGCTTTCCAAACAACTGGACTACCAACAAATTTTGGATCTTGATTTATGCCAAATTACTTAAAACTTCCCTGAAGAAATGAGAAAATCCTCTTCTGATTTACTCAAAAAAGACAAAGTCTGAGATTTAAAAAAATCTAACCTTTTCTTTTAGTCTTTAAAAAATCCTGAATTTAAGTATAATGTGATATAACACATAGCTTTGCTTAGAAAAGTATTATTTTTTATTTCTCCAGAGAAAATTGAAAGAGAACTTTACCTTTTTCCCAACCAAGGTTCTATAACATAAAACTGCAGCTGTAGGTGCTGTTACATGACCTCTCCAAAGACCAATTAGTGCTAACATTTGAAGATATTATTAGCAATGATATCTATGTTTAATGTTGCATAAGTTAGACAAAGAAAATTGGTTTATCTTCTATGTTGTTAACTTTCCAAACTAGACATGAGAAGGTCACTCCCTGGTAGGGTCCAGGGAGAGGAAGTGGGAGGGGACCCTTCCTCAGGACACTGGACTGGGAAGTCCTGCTGGTCTTCACGCCCATGGTATCAGGAAGCTTGGGCACGGAACCATGCTAGACCCGCCACTGCTGCAGGGCACCTCCTGCCTGGGGAGGGTCATGTGCAGAAGGCAGCCCCTGACTTGCTGACTTTGTGGGTGGGTTTCAAGTGAGGCTGCTAGTCCTTTCCTCTACCCCACCCCTAGCTCTCAGTAATATTTTGAAAGGCCTTTGCAAATAATTAATAACAAGCTCTCAGTAATTTTTTGAAAGGCCTTTGGGGTTTGCCTCACCCATGCAAATAATAATAATACCAATAAAGGAGGAGGAGAAGAAAGGTTTCTCACCTGCATGAGATGGCACATGGATATTCCAAAAATTAGGACTTTCCCATATTCTTTACATTCCACCACTATCTCTCCTGTGTAATTTCACTTTGGGCATAATATGATTTCCTTCTTATGGCTTTTCCAT
The DNA here is from genome assembly GCA_004024925.1 of Scalopus aquaticus. Taxonomy (NCBI): domain Eukaryota; kingdom Metazoa; phylum Chordata; class Mammalia; order Eulipotyphla; family Talpidae; genus Scalopus; species Scalopus aquaticus. Next base: position 70,907 of record PVIJ01001667.1, read on the forward strand.
AGATTACAGTCATGGGGTTTCTCTCCAGGTTCAGCTGCTGCCTATAGATTAAGGGGCCTGTGGTATTAAAGGCTTTCTCCTCACACTCCTGGGATTCTCCCCCACAGAAAGTCTGCATCTTTTCCTGCTAGTAAATGGTTTTTCCCAAACTTCATTCTTCCTTGCAATGGCTTCTGCTTTTGAGACTTCTGACTGCAAAGGTGTTTTTGGAGAATTCTGTTCTCAGTCCTCAGATCTCCTTGCTCTGCCTATTGAGCAAGTGGACTTATGGTGATGATACTGCACTGAGGTCTGGTTCCTAAAGTTCTCCAGCATCACTTATCTGTCTAGGATCACCTCAGAGGGTTCAACAATGCCCAGGCCTCCTAGAAAAATCTACCAACCTTGTCATTGATTCCTGTAACCAGGACATCAGCTACCCTGGAACCATGGCAGATTCCTGTTCCCCTTCTGGAGAGAGGCGGCGTCTGGAGCAAGCATCGCGGTAAAAAGTTGAAAATTTCCCTCTTTGAAATCGGGCCTCCCCGGTGGCGCAGCGGTTAAGTGCTGCGCTGTGGAGCTGTCGGCAGCGGCGACGCGAGTTCGATGCCCGGCTGGGGAGAATCCCACATGGTGCGGCAGAACTCTCCTGCCTCGCCTGCTGCTCCCCTCAGCAGTGTATTTCTGATCTGCCTGTTCTGCTACCCGCTCTGTCTCTGGTGAACACTCTCGCCGCCCCACACCTCTGGCCTGTACCCCAGCTTGTATGTATAAATAAAAAATAAATCTTTAAAAAAAAAATGAAATCTGAAGAGTCAAGGAGGCTACTGTCACCACTCTATATGGTGACGGTACTACTAGACCCAGCCATACAAGAAACAGGGAAAGAGGAAAACTGGGACGTCTTTGCAGGGAAGATGGATGCAGCTCTGACTTCCCAATTCCGGCCTCAAGGCTGGGTGGGTCTTGGAGAGTGGAGGGCAGGGTGGAGGCTAGTCCCTCCAGACTATCACCCAGAAATTCTAGTGTCCCCCGCAGGGAGGTCTGAATCCTATTACCTCCAGAGTAAATTTTCAATCCCCGACCATGATTTAAAGTCCTTTTGTCGAAATACTGCCTTCCCTCTGTTTTCTTATTCTATCACCCACATCTACATACTGTACACATAGATTGCCAGTTTCACCACAGCCACATCAAACCTATTTCTTCCCACAATCTTATAGTATTAATCCTCTCACAACCAAACAAACTGACAAATTTCCTCTGCTTGCAAAACCTCTATGTATTCTTGAAGGTCTGGTGAATTTTCACAAATGTTACTCCTATGAAATCCTCCAATGTCCTCCTACTCTTTACCAAAAACTAGTCTGTCCTACTCTACATCATTGAGTCTTGTTCATAACTCTCATGTACTTCACTATTACACAACAGTTTCAAAATTTAGTTTTTCTTGTTTTAAATTGGTCTGAAGCCCAATTTAATGAAATATGCACACATGGACATGAAAATGTGCATATCAAATAATTTTTAGAGTTCTTCAGAAGTCAAATTTACCATTAATCAGTTTCACACCTCTTCAGAGCCAACCAAGCCTTTGTGATCTCTTCAAAAAGGAGTTGATGTCAGATGCTGACAAGCGCGCAAACTACATTGAAGGAGGATCTAATGATAGGTAGTCTTCCATTTTCTCACTGGAAGATCATACTTTATTCCATTTTTTAAAGTAGTACTAAGTGTCTCCTAATGTAAAATCACCAAATAAGAGTTAGAGCGAGGGAAAAAGGCAGTAGATTCTAGCCTACAGCATTTTTAGGTAGAAGCAATTAATTTCCTTCATAGTTTTCATCCCACATTCTGATTTAGTCAGAATACTGCTATTAGACTTATTATTGATCTAACAGGCATTCAATTTTAACTTTGGAGTGAAGAAGACAGATGTAACTTATTTTTGTGTTAGTCTAAATGACACTCTATAATTTTTTAAGTGAGACACTTATTTTCTAAAGTCTTTAGGCTCTGTGATTTTAATCATTTGACAAGAAATTCTAGGTTGTTTTTTTTTTGCAGGGAAAGTAATGATGCCAAAGTAGTTGTCTAAATCTATGAATTGGTTTTGATTTGCATTTCCTTGATTATAAGTGATGCTGAACATCTTTTCATATACCTGTTGGCCATTTGCTTTTCTTCTTTGGAGAAGTGTCTTTTTAGTTCTTCTGCCCACTTTTTGATTAGACAGTTGACTTCGTTTTTGTTGAGTTGTGTGAGCTCCTTGTAGATTTTTGTTATCAGTCCTTTATCTGTTGTATTGTGTGCAAAGATTTTCTCCCAATTAGTAGGGTGCCTGTTTGTTTTGGTTAACGTCTCTTTTGCTGTACAGAAGCTTTTTATTTTGATGTTATCCCAGCTGTTTATCTTTTCCTTCACTTCCTTCACTTTGGGGGATGTGTCTTTAAAAATGCTACTAAGATGTATGTCACGTATTGTCAGGGAAATGCAAATCAAGACCACAATGAGATATCACCTCATGCCAGTGAGAATGCGCACATTAAAAAAACAGGCAACAACAAACGGTGGCGAGGATGTGGAGAAAAAGGAACTCTTCTATACTACTGGTGGGAATGCAAATTGGTCCAACCACTATGGAAAGTTATACGGAGGTTCCTCAAACTGCTAAAAATGGAGTTCCGTATGACCCGGCAATACCACTTTTGGGAATCTACCAAAAGGACACAAAAACACTAATCCAAAAGGATACATGCATCCGTATGTTTATTGCAGCACTGTTTACGATAGCTAAGGTATGGAAACAACCCAGATGCCCAAAAATAGATGACTGGATCAAGAAGATGTGGTACATATACACAATGGAATACTATTCAGCATTCAAAAAAGATAAACACATGCAATTCACAGCAACATGGATGGAGTTAGAAGGGATCATGCTCAGAGAAATAAGCCAGAAAGAAAGAGGAAAATATAGAATGGTTTCACTTATAACAGGAATCTAGAGATACCAAATAAGAGAGAGAGATTTAGCTAGAGAGGGGGAGTATAAGGGTTCAAAATGGGAGAGAGGGGGAACACAAGGGACTGTGGTTATGGTTCATGGGTGAATCAGTGGTGGGTAACCCATGGGGAATACATTATAATATAAAAGATACAAATAGCCCCACTCCTTCGACCTCTGTCGCCGTCGCCGCTGTCGCCGCCACCACCTCAGAAGGAGAGAGGAAGCAGGAGAGGAGCCCACAGAGCCTGCCACCCAGAAAGGTGAGGGGGAAATTTCGTGTCTGGCTGTTGGCTATCCCTACACACCACTGAGGAAAAGAACAGATACAGAGGACCCCACCAGTGGGAGTAACTCCAGAAATAGGGAGAGGTCACCCCACAACACCCCCCACCCGTGCCATCTTCTGAAGCCCCTGCCGTCCCCTCTGGGAGCTGAGACAAAGGAGGGAATTTTCTGCAGTATAAGTCCAGCGTAACAGTGCCAGGCTAGAAAAGGCCACCAGTTCCTGACATCCCAGTAGGAGCCTTCCAATACCAGTGACACAGTGGCCAAACACCTAGAACAAATCAGAAAACAAACAACAGAGAGAAGGAAAAATACAATTAACCAAATAAACTCTCAAGGGAAGATCACACCACAAAAAGAAAATCAGCTACCAGAACCCAACAACAATGACACGGAAGAACTACAACGCCTACCAGACAGGGAATTTAAAAGTGTCATGATTAAAAAACATGAAGAGGACAAAAAGAAAAGAGGGAGATGAGAAATATAATTAGGGTTTTGAAGAAGGAAATTGAGTCCCTAAAGAAAGAAATGAAGGAAATGCACGACATTAAAGGATTATTGGAAGAGCTAAAGAACCCGAAGAAAAGCAATGAAAACAGAATCAATGAAATGGAAGACCGCATCAGTACTCTCAAAGATACAGACATAAAAAGAACCAATAAGGAGAAGGAAAGAGAAGCACGAGGGAAAAGGAATGAGGAAAGACTTCGAGAACCCTCTGACACTATGAAAAAAGGAAACATAAGAGCCACAGGAATCCCTGAAGGTGAAAAGAAGGACCAAGGAACCGAGGAACTATTCAAGCAGATAATCGAGGAGAACTTCCCAAACACAAAGAAAGACATGAAAATAGACATACAGGAAACTAGAAGAACACCATACTATCATAATGAAAGGAAACCCACAGCAAGACATATAATACTTAAGTTCTCGAGAGTGCAAAACAAGGCAAAAATAATGAAGCTAACAAGGGGGAAGAAACAGATAACCTATAAAGGAAAACCAATCAGGCTGACATCAGACTTCTCCGAAGAAACATTACAGGCAAGAAGAGAATTGACTGACATAATCAAAAAACTCAAAATCAACAAATGCCAACCAAGAATACTTTATCCCGCAAAGCTCTCCTTCCTGTACAAAGAAAAAATAAGGAACTTCTCAGACAAACAGAATCTCCAGAAATTCATTACTACTAAACCCCCACTCCAAGAAATACTCTAAGTCCTAAAGCCCAAACCAGCAGAGGAATGACTAAGAAGATCAGAATAAAGCAAAGAATAAAAATCACAGAAAAAACAAAATGGCAAAGACAGACTCCAACATGTCAATATTAACCCTAAATGTAAATGGTCTAAACTCATCAATAAAAAGACACAGAGTATTAGGCTGGATTAAAAAACAAAATCCAACTTTCTGCTGCCTCCAGGAAAAATATTTAACTACAAAAGATAAACATAGACTGAAAATGAAAGGTTGGAAAACAATCCTACAAGCAAATGGACCAAAAAAGAAGGCAGGAACAGCAATACTTATATCAGATGAAATAGACTTCAAACTAAAAAAGGTAAAAAGAGGCATAGATGGACACTGCATAATGATTAAGGGAACAATGCATCAAGAAGATATAACACTCATAAACATATACACACCAAATGAAGGAAAACCAAAATATATAAGACAATTATTATCAGCTCTGAAAACAGACATTAGAGAGAATACACATATAGTAGGAAACTTCAACACTGCACTGTCACCAATGGGCAGATCAACAAAGCAAAAAATAAACAAGGACATTAGAGTCCTAAACAAAGACCTAGACCTCACTGGCTTAACAGACATCTACAGAATACTGCACCCAAAAAAATCTGAGTACACATTTTTCTCAAGTTCACATGGATCATTCTCCAGAATCGACCACATATTGAGCCACAAGATAAACATCAACAGATTCAAAAAGATCAAAGTCATCCCAGCTATCTTCTCTGATCATGAAGGCATTAAACTAGAAATAAATCATGAAAAGAAAACAAGGAACCTACCCTCTGCATGGAGATTGAAATCCACACTACTGGAAAACCACTGGGTTAATGAGGAGATCAAAGAAGAAATTAAAAAATACTACTTGAGACAATCAGTGGGGGGGGGGGGGGGGGGGGGGGGGGGGGGAAGGAAAAGAGCACAAAATGGAATAGAAAAGAACACAAGGGACCATGGAGATGGATCACAGGTGAATTGGTGGTGGGCTACCCAAGGGGAATACAAAATGTAAAAGACATAAATAACAATAAAAATATATATTTATTAAAAAAAAAAAAAACTTTGAGTTGAATTACAATGAGGACACCACCTTCCCGAATGTATGGGACACAGCAAAAGCAGTAATAAGAGGAAAGTATATAGCAACACAGGCCCACATCAAGAAACGAGAAACTACTCAAAGAAACAACTTAATCTCTCATCTCAAAGAATTAGAAAAAGAGCAACAACAACAAAAAAAATCCCAAAAGGGCCTCCCTGGTGGCACAGCGGTTGAGCACTGCGCTGTGGAGCTGTCGGCAGCGCGCGATGCGAGTTCAATGCCCAGCCGGGGAGAATCCCACATGGTGCAGCAGACCTCTCCTGCCTCGCCCACTGCTCCCCTCAGCAGTGTATTTCTGATCTGCCTGTTCTGCTCCCCACTCTGTCTCTGGTGAACCCTCTCACCACCCCACGCCTCTGGCCTGTACCCCAGCTTGTATGTATAAATAGATAAATCTTTAAAAAATAAAAAAAAATTTTTAAAAAATCCCAAAAGCTAATAGAAGGAAATAATAAAAATCAAAGCAGAAATTAATGAGATAGAAACCAAAAAATATATATACAAAAGATCAATGAAATCAAAAGTTTGTTCTTCAAAAAAATAAACAAAATAGACAAACCATTAGCCAGACTCACAAAGACAAAACAGGAGAAAACACAAATAAATAGGATCATAAACAAAAAAGGAGAAATTACAACAGACTCAGGAGAAATCAAAAGAATAGTCAGAGATAACCATGAAAATCTATATGGAAACAATTTCAACAATCTGGAAGAGATGGACAAATTCCTAGAACAATATAATCATCCACAACTAGATAAGGAAGACATAGAGCACCTAAACAGGCCAATCACAAGCAGTGAAATAGAAACAGTAATTAAAACACTCCCCAAAAACAAAAGCCCAGGACCAGGTAGATTCACGAATGAATTCTACCAAACATTCAGAAATGAACTATCTTAGTGCCTATCTTACACAAACTCTTTCAAAAAATTGAAAAGGAAGAAATACTACCAAAGACGTTCTATGAAGCAAACATCACATTGATACCAAAACCAAACAAGGACAACACAAAAAAAGAAGACTACAGGCCAACATCTCTAATCAACACTGATGCAAAAATCCTCAATAAAATTTTAGCTAACAGAATTCAACAATGCATCAAAAATATAATTCACCACGACCAAGTGGGATTTATTCCAAGGGCACAAGGATGGTTCAATATCAGAAAATCAATTAATGCAATCCAACACATAAACAAAAAGAAAAATAAAGACCATATGATCATATTAATAGATGCTGAGAAAACATTCGACAAAGTCCAACATCCATTTATGATGAAAGTCCTCAAAACTGTAGGGATAGAAGGAACATGCCTCAACATGATAAAGGCCCTATATAACAAACCCACAGCCAATATCATTCTCACCGGTGAAAAGCTGAAACCCTTTCCCCTGAAATCTGGAACAAGACAAGGATGTCCATTGTCACCACTGTTTTTCAATATAATATTGGAAGTCCTAGCCAGAGCAGTAAGACAAGAGAAAGGCATACGAGGAATCTAAATAGGGAAAGAAGAAGTAAAGCTATCCCTATTTCCAGATGACATGATAATATACATAGAGAATCCTAAAAACTCCACAGAAAAACTACTCAAAATAATCAATCAATTTAGTAAAGTAGCAGGATACAAAATCAACACACAAAAATAGGTAGCCTTCCTATATGCAAACAATCAATCCAAAGAAGAGGAAAACAGGAAACCCACCCCTTCTACAACTGAAACAAAAAAAAATAAAATAAAATATCTGGGAATAAAACTAACAAAAGAAGTGAAGAATCTATACAAAGAAAACTATAAAACATTATTAAAAGAAATAGAAAAGACACAAAGAAATGGAAAGACATCCCCTGCTCATGGATAGGAAGAATTAACATTATCAAAATTGCCATACTACCTAAAGCAATTTACAGATTCAACGCTATTCCAATAAAAATCTCAATGACAGTCTTCAAAGAGATCGAACAAATACTGATGAAGTTCATATGGAATCACAAAAAACCTCGAATAGCCAAAGTGCTCCTGACCAAAAAGGAGAATGGAAGTATCACCCTCCCAGACTTCAAACTATACTACAAAGTCATAATAATTAAAACTGCATAATACTGGAACAAAAATAGACACACAGATCAATGGAATCGAACAGAATACCCAGAAATCAATCCACATATATATGGACAATCTTTGATAAAGGTGCAAAGAACATGCAATGGAACAAGGAGAGTTTGTTCAACAAATGTTGCTGGGAAAACTGGACAACTACACGCAGAAAAATGAAGCTAGAATACTACCTCATACCATGCACGAAAACCAATTCAAAATAGGTTAGAGACTTGGACATAAAACCTGAAACCCTAAAATATATGGAAGAAAACACAGACAAAACAATACATGACATACATCTTAGTAACATTTTTAAAGATACATCCCCCAAAGCAAAGATAGTAAAGGAAAAGATAAACAGCTGGGATTAAATCAAACTAAAAAGCTTCTATATAGCAAAAGAGACATTAATCAAAACAAAGAAACAGCCTACTGACTGGAAAAAAGTTTTTGCACTCCATACAACAGACAAGGGACTGATCACAAAAATCTACAAAGAACTCACATGACTCAACAAAAACAAAGCAAAAAATCCAGTCAAAAAAATGGGCAGAAGAACTTAAAAGAAACTTCTCCAAAGAAGAGGAGCAATGGCCAACAGACACATGAAAAAAATGTTCACCATCCCTCATAATCAGGGAAATCCAAATAAAAACCACAATGAGATACCACCTTACGCCAGCAAGAATGACATGTATTAAAAAAAAAAAAAAAAACAGGGAACAACAAATGTTGACGAGGGTGTGGAGAAAAAGGAATTCTCCTACACTGCTGGTGGCAATGCAAACTGGTCCAACCACTATGGAAAGCTGTACAGTGGTTCCTCAAATTGCTAAAAATGGAGCTTCCATACGAACCAGTAATACCACTTCTGGGAATTTACCCAAAGGACACAAAAACATTAATACAAAAAGATACATGCATCCATATGTTTATTGCAGCATTGTTCACAATAGCTAAGCTATGGAAACAACCCAGATGCCCAAAAATAGATGACTGGATTAAGTAGATGTGGTACATATACACAATGGAATACTATTCAACATTCAAAAAAGATAAACACATGCAATTCGCAGCAACATGGATGGAGCTAGAAGGGATCATGCTCCGTGAAATAAGCCAGAAAGAAAGAGAAAAATATCGAATGGTTTCACTTATAATAGGAATATAAGAGAATCAAATAAGAAAGAGACATTCAGCAAGGGAGGGGGAGGGAAAGGGCTCAAAATGGGGAAGGAAAGAGCACAAGGAACTATGGTGAATGTTCACGGGTGAATCGGTGGTGGGTAATCTATGGGGAATACACAATAATGTAAAAGATATGAATAACAATAAAAATGCTATATATAAAAAAACGCGAAATGTAAAAAAAATAGATAATAATAAAAAAGAGAGAAAAAATAAATCTCTGCGTTGGGCAAGTATGCATATTCTATTTTATAAACTCATTTTAAAAGGTGACCTGTTTTAATTTCTTACCTTGACTTAAAACTTCAATCAGTAAGCATATGATTTGAAAACATTAGAGATACAGCAAATGGAACTGAAATGCTATCAGACATTCCAAAAATAATCAGATTAATGTCTTCAATTCAAATGCAAACTTTACTCACTTCTTTATGATTAAAACATTGTTTAAATCTAAATTTATCATCCCCCCTTTCCAAGATGATCAATGATTATTAGGATTTTATTTGCAAATAAATAATGCCAAATAATAAATTCTGCCAAAATTATTTGTTTACATACCACTAGTCACCCTTTGCAATAGTGATACTTTTGCTGATGAAGTTCAATTCTCTATTAAGAGCTAAGAGTGAAATACTATGTGTATATAAGTCAAAAGTAAAAGAAACAATTGAAATTGAAAGAATAAGCTTTTTTAAAAAATCGTTTTTATTTTTAAAAATGAAGGACTCCAGAAGATAGACTATCTTTTTCTGGCCTCACCCCTTTTTTATGCTTCATACCTTGGCCTTAGTTTTCTACTCAACTTTTTCATCAACGATCCAGTTGAGACTCATTGCTTGAATTCTTAAAGCGTGATATACAAATGGACAGGGGCAAGCACAAACTGGGGAGAGAGCATAATGGACTGTGGTGGTGGACTGTGGGTGCTTTGTGGTGGGAGTGCTATGGTAAACAGCACCAGAGGGGGGGAACCTCTACTTCCAAAATACAAAGAACAATGCAAACCAGTGTTGCCTCAATTAAATATATATATATATATATATTTTATATATATATATATATATAATCTTGGACTCATAAAAGCTATTGGGGCAAGTAAGTATTTTACAAGTATACAATATTGAAAAAATAAGGTAGTTAACAAGGGAAACAATGGAATAATGCAAATATAAATGTCAATTTCTAATTTTGTAAATTCTTTCTCATTGGCATTAAATACAAATATAAAATAAGTTATTGCTTTAACTACCAAAAATATCTGTAGTGATTTCAATAGCTATTGCTTCAAACAATGTAGCTACCGAACAAAAAAAAAGTGCCATAGAGTACACAGCTTGAGAATATGAAATCTGAAACCTAAACAAGTAATGTATCTATATATGGAAATATTTACATAATAAAAAGGCACAGTTATTTTTCCCAGTGAGCGTTTTTATCTGTGATACTTCTGAAATGGTCTAGGAAACATTTACTCACAACTCAAAAAAGAGCATTTTATCCAACAAATGCCTAAATCCCTGAGGAGCTTTTGATTTTGTCTGTAGAGATTTCCAAAGTTGAAGATTTGTCTTATTAACACATTTATCAACAAGAGTTTCTTCCTCCTGTTTATACAAGTTATCCCTTGTTATGTTTAATAGCATTTTTCTCATTTAAACTGAGTATTTCTAACGTGTTAACTGAGACAATGCAGTCATATTAATCAACTCTAAGCTATATCAACTTGCTCTAGGATAACTCATCTTGGATTCTGTTTTCTTGTTTCTCTCTCTCTTATAATAGAATGATGGTAGATCTGGAAGGGACCTTTAGACTATAGAGTTCGAGAGTTTTCAATTTGGTTTCTGAGAAGTAGTCATGATTTTCAGACTTAGCTTCCCTATCTCCCAACCAACAACCAAGAAAGCTAATTATTTATATTAAAAAATAAGGTCTAAATTTAAGGCTACATACTTGGCTTATTTAGTTGTTAATCTTTTCAATATTTTCTTTTCCTCTGGGAATCATTAATTTCAACATTCTGAAAAAGTCATCAAATTTATGGACTGTAAAATTGGACATACAGATATTCAAAAAAATTATAGCCTTCAAGAGAAGTGATAACCAAGAGGTAATTACAATAAAATTTACTTGTAATTTATGCCCAGATGTTGCAAATTGGTTTTTTAGAATACCTTGGGTAAAAATAAGAAATTTTTTAAAAAGTACTGAAAGAAAAAAATTACAGATATGTTGCTTAAAATAAAGATTTCACAGAAGGAATAGTTCACTTTTTAAACAAAAAAATCTAACTGTTTCTATTTTGAATAAATGATATAATTACAGGGTTTAAAAATCAAAAAGTATGAAAATGTCCACAGTGACAGTCTTTCTCCCAGGCTTGTCCTCGATCTATTGAGTCCACCACGTTCTCCACAAGTTCAACTGCTATTACTGTGTGTCCTTCCAATAAATTTTCATATATATAAAGATCAGGTACAAATATGTATTCATCTACCCTCTCCATTTTGCACAAATGTAAATGATCTATACATGCTGTTCAGAAACTTGTCATTTTCACTGACTATCTCTTAGAGTATTTATTAAATTTGACACGTAGCATGTGCCTGGCACCCTTACAGGAAGCTATGAGAAAACTATACAAATATCCTACTTCTAATTTCCATTACATATTCTCCTATAAATTAATTATAATTTATAATTATAAATTGTATCATATTTTTTGCCCAGTGAGAGTTTATCTGTTACACTTCTGAAATGACCTAAGAAATATTTACACACAACTCAAAAAAGAGCATTTTATCCAACAAATGCATAAATCTCAGTGGAGCTTTTGATTTTGTTTGTAGAGATTTCCAAAGTTGAAGATCTGTTTTATTAATACATTAATTGGATCATATTTCTCCATATATACAACAGAATTTCATCCTTGACCAAGAACCAATCTCAAAGAAGTTATCTGTTTTGTGACCAAAACAGATTACCCAGAGATAAAAAAAAAGGAAACTTTAGTGTTAAATACTTAATATAATTGTATCCCAATGTCATAAATTACATACATAAAAATACAAATTTCCAAATGATTATATATGCTAGAATGCATGCACGCACACACAAACATATACACACTTTCTCCATAAATTTTACATAACTAAAAGTGTATAAAACAAAAATATTTGATATTTTACTTTTTATTTGGAATTTTTAAGGGTTTTCTTCTTTTTTTGGCCTGATTTTTATGCCTAAACTCTCTTTACAAAGTTACATGCTTTTTCCTACATGGGTAAATGTAACATGCAAAATTCAAAATCATTTCACTGATACCATTCTTTTCAAAAATAATCACTGAAGCATATTCATATTTAAAGTCCTTTCAACTAGGAATTTAGTTTATATCACAATTGATCCTTTTATTTTCCTTTGACTTTGTCTCTTATATAATATCAAAGAGAGGGTTTTTTGAGAGCTTTATTTTATTTTTAATTTTTATTGAGGTAACATTGGTTTACAACAATTAAGAGGTATAGGACCACACCCTTCAAATATGTTACTACACTACATCCACCACCAAGACACTGAGAGTCCTCTACCATAGTCCATTATGCCTCCCTACCCACTTTCTTGTCCCCATTTCTCCCACTCTGGTAGCCTCAGTTCTACCATCAAATTTCTAGGTTTTGTAATTGGTTTGGTTTTACCTGAACCTTTGTTCTGTTTCTCTGTATTCTTCATATAAGTGACACTATCTGGTATTTGCATTTATCCTTTTGACTTATTTCACTTAACATAATCCCCTCCATTTCTATCTATGCTGTTGCAAATGGCAACTGTTTATCTTTGTTCATAGCTGAATAGTATTTCACTGTGTAAATATAACACATCCTCTAATCCACTTAACTGTCTTTGGGCACTTAGGTTATTTCCATAGGTTGGTTATTGTAAACAGTGTTATAATAACATAAAGAGTGCATATCTCCCTTTGTATTAGTGTCTTTGCATTCTTTGGGTAGATACCTAGGAGAAGAATTTATATCAAAGTTATTAAATATTTTTGAGGAAACTCCATACTGTTTTTCATAGGGGCAGGACCAGTCCACATTCCCACCAACAATGTATTGTATTTTAATGGTTTCAGGCCTTACATACAAGTCATCTATCCATTTGAGTTAATTTCTGTGCACAATTCAGACAGTGATCTAGTTTTATACTTTTGCATATGGATGTCTAGTTTTCCCAGTACTATTGAAGAGGTATTCTTTGTTTCAGTGTATGTTACTGAATCCTTTGTTGTAGATTAACTATCCATGTAGGTGTGGGTTTATTTCTGGGTTCTCAATCATATTCCATTGGTCTGTGTGTCTGTTTTTGTTCCAATACTATACTCTTTTGATTATTACAACTTTGTAGTATAGTTTAAAGTCTGGAAGTGTGATACTAACAATTTTTTCTCTTTTTTGCCATGATTGCTTTGGTTATTCACCATATTTTGGGGTACCATATGAATTTCAGTAATGTTTGTTCTATTTATTTGAAGAATGCCATTGAAACTTGATAAGGGTGAGAATACATCTGTATATTGCTTTGGGTAGGTATTCCCTGCTCATGGACTGACAGAATAACACTGTTAAAATGATCACATTACATAAAGCAATGTACTATTCAAGTTCTCATTGAACCATTTGTTCAATGAGAAAAGGAGGAACGTGAGGCTTCTGAGCAGAAGATGAGGAAAAGGTGGGACCAGCTCAAGATTACCTGTTTTGTCCAAGTGCAGAGGGAAGGGAGATAGTAGGAGGGGAACTTTGTGATCTCCACTGTCCACTGTACATTCCACTTTCTTCCCATTTTTTTAAACTGCTTGACTCACCAATTAGCATACTGATGTTAGAGGAAATCCTCAAATAAATGGACAGATAGGAATAAGTCAAACATCTTGGCAAAATGGATTCAAATTATAATCAGTAGGTGATGCCTGCTCTAAAACTGATTCTTGCCTACAAATTACTTCTAGTTCTTAATTTTTTTGTAATTTCTTTTAAAAATAATCACAAAATATAGTGGGATGCTGACTTATTTATGAAATAACCATTTCACACATAATAATTCTTGTCTAAAAGCCCTTCTATGCAAATCTTACAGAAGTGAATTTGAATGTAATTTTAATGAGATGCTCCATGATGATCTCAACCATGAAACCACCAAGCTAGTGAGATGGGAAATATTTCTTGATGCCCTCATTTAGTCATGGAAAATGATCCAAACCTAATTAGCCATCTACATTGATTTTGATTAAATGTCTCACTTTAAAGATTATTTGATCTCATCATGAAGAAGAAAGCTGAAATTAATTTCAAATTTTTACCATTACATTTTTTAAAATATTTATTTATTTATACATACAAGCTGGGGTACAGGCCAGAGGCATGGGGCGGAGAGAGGGTTCACCAGAGACAGAGTGGGGAGCAGAACAGGCAGATCAGAAATACACTGCTGAAAGGAGCAACGGGCGAGGCAGGAGAGGTCTGCCGTACCATGTGGGATTCTCCCCCGCTGGGCATCGAACTCGCATCACACACTGCTGACAGTTCCACAGTGCAGGGCTCAACCGCTGTGCCACCAGGGAGGTCCCTACCTTTACATTTTTTTCCCAACTGGAAGCATAGTTCCTAGAATGCATCTTGCTATCTTAAACATCGCAAATAACAGGAAAATTCCGGTATTTATTTCCATAAGGCAGCCAGGAGGATGCAGAATATTTCTAAACAAACTGATTAATAAATGAAATACTTCATAAAGAATGATGAAATATTAGAACATTTCAGGACACGCCCCCCAAAACATGGCGGTGAACAGACGCTAGGATCAGGCTCTCCCACAAAAAATCGATTTATGGAGAAAAATATCCCTAACTTTGAGGCTGACTCGAAGAGAACCAGATACCCTACGCAATACAATCAACCCTGGGGGTGCTTTGGACTTGAAAATAAACCGAAGAGTCGCAGTAAAGAGAAGAGAAAGGACATTGGACTCCACACAAAGGAGCAGCAGAAAGGAGAGGTGGGTGAACCGGATTCCCCTGAGAGCCACTGAATACAAGGTTAGAAACTGCGGTGAGGTTGGGGGGCTCAGGCCAGCTGACTGGGAGCGCGACCCCCACCCCACGACCCCCCCTCTCTTCCTTGCATGGCAGCCCTGAGGAGCAGGAAAGCAGGAGGGTCACTGCATCCCATCCCACACCTGGGGCTAGGAAACATCTTAAAGGGGAGAAAGTCCAAGCAAGAAACATTCCCCATGAGTTGCTAGGTGATAGATTAGCCAGAAAAACCTCCTGCGGAGACCACCACAAACACTCTGGGCTTTAGAATGCAAATTGATCCCAAGCTGATGGGAAGGATGGCATTTAAGAACTATTGACTGACAATCCCCAAAATCCCTCCCATACCTGTGGCTGAAACTATCTCCTGCTGAAACTATCTCTGACTACACCCTCCCCTGCAAAGTGTCAGCATCTTGGCACCCGGAGGACAGCAAAAAACAAACAAACAAACAAAAAAAGACCACAGCACGTGGTTAACACGGCCCAGCATTTGCCACCGCCCCCAACTTCTAGGTGGCTGCACACTGGCACCGTAGAAACTAGTGGAGGTAAAACGCTGATCAAGAGCCACCCACAGCCTCCACGCCTGCACCCCTTTGTGGAGTAGCAGGCCCCAAGCAGCAGAAAAGAAATTAAGACCAGGAACTTCCAACCCTTCCCCACCAGACATAACCCTAGGGGCAGGAATAGCCCCAAGCAAACATTGGAGGAAAGGGGGGGGGGGTAAAAGTGGGGAGGGGAGAAAGAATAGAAAGACTCCCAGCAAGGACTAATGACAGCAGCAACAGCAAGACAACAACATCTGTCACTGGAAAGGAGTGGCTGAACCCCAGCAGGGGACCCAACCTGAGACCCCAGAATCTAAGAGCAAAAGGATTACAGAACTCCAAATTCACATCTCCCCAATACTTTATTTTCTTTATTATTATTATTTTAATTTTTACTATTTGATTATTATTATTATTATCCCTTTTTTTTTTTAACTTTTAACCTACCTTTTTCTCTTGGTCCTTCATTCCTACTTTTCTTCATCTTCATTCCCCTTTTCTTTTCTCTCCCTGGTTTGTTTTGTTTTTTCCTTTCTCTCTTTTCTCTTTTCTTTCTTTTTTACTACAAACCACCCCTTCATCTTCCCTAATTAAACTGAGAACCGGGGGCATCCCTAGTGGCAGCGGTAAAGCGCTGCGCTGTGGAGCTGCCGGCAGCGGCGACGTGAGTTCGACGCCTGGCCAGGGAGAATCCCACATGTTGCTGCAGACCTCTCCTGCCTCGCCCGCTGCTCCTCTTAGCAGTGTATTCCTGATCTGCCTGTTCTGCTCCCCGCTCTGTCTCTGGTGAAACCTCTTGCCGCCCCATGCCTCTGGCCTGTACCCCAGCTTGTATGTATAAATAAAAAATAAATCTTTAAAAAAAATAAAAATAAAAATAAATAAATAAACTCGGAACCAGAAACACACTGGAGACACGACACGAGAAACACAAAAATTCAACAAAGAAAAATAAGAAAATCCAGAAGATACCCAGCCACAGCCAAGGCAACTCAGACACTAGGAAACCACAAACACTCCTGAGCAAGTAAAACCAGGAGTCATGCCCTCCAGCACCAGTGGAAAACGATGAACAGAGCAAAGCAGAAAACCAACAACAGGAAAGAAAAAAGTAACAAATGACCCTCAAAACAATACACCACAAAAAGAAAATACCTCTCCAGAACCCATTAATATGGACATAGAAGATTACAACCACCTAACAGATAAAGACTTCAAAATAGCTATCACAAAAAAAATGATAGAATTAAATGAAAAGAACAAAGAACTGAGGAACGAGAATGAATCCATAAAGAAGAAATTGAAGGAAATGGAAGATTTTAAAGAACTGAAGAACGAGAACGAATCAATAAAGAAGAAATTGAAGGAAATGGAAGATTTAAAAACATTAGTAGAGGAGCAGAAGAATTCTAGGGAAAGCCAGAAAAGTGAATTAAAAGATATGCAGGGTAGAATAAGCACTCTGGAAGATAAAGATACTGAAAGAACCAAGACAGAAAAGGAAAGAGAAAAACAAAGGAAAAAGAATGAGGAAAAGCTTCGAGAACTATCTGACACCATGAAAAAAGGAAATATCAGAATCATAGGAATCCCAGAAGGAGAAGAGAGAGACAAAGGAACAGAGAAACTTCTCAAGGAGATAATTGAAGAGAACTTCACAAACATGAAAAAGGAAACAAAAATTGACATACAGGAAGCCAGACGATCTCCATATTATTACAACGAAAGAAAAAAAACTGCAAGAAATATGATAGTAAAACTATCGAGAATTCAAGACAAGGAAAATATATTGAAAATGATGAGGACAAAGAAACAAATAACCTATAAAGGAAAGCCAAACAGGCTGACATCAGATTTCTCTGAAGAAACACTACAGGCAAGAAGAGATTGAGGGACATATATCACACACTACATGCCAACAAATGTCAACCAAGAATACTCTATCCTGCAAAGCACTCATTCCTCTATGAAGAAAAAACATGGACCTTCTCTGACAAACAGAACTACAGAAATTCATCACTACCAAACCCCCACTCCAAAGAATACTAGAAGAAGTCATGAAGACAAAACCAACAGAAGAAAGACCAGGAAACACAGAATAGGGTAAGAAGTAGAACCACAAAAGAGTAAATAAACAAACAAAAAATATGGATGACAGTATATATTAACTCTAAATGTAAATGGACTAAACACACCAATTAAAAGACACATCATAGCAAGATGGATCAAAAAACAGAACCCAACCTCCTGCTGTCTACAAGAAACACATTTAATTGAGAAAGATAAACAGAGATTAATAGTTAAAGGATGGAAAACAATCCTACAAGCAAATGGACCAAGAAAGAAGGCAGAAAGAGCTATACTTATATCAGATAAAATAGATTTCATACTTAAGAAGGTAATAAAAAGACAAAGCTAGTCACTACATCATGATACAGGGGACAATAAAAGAGGAGGATATAACACTCATCAACATACACTCCCCAAATGAAGGCGCACCAAAATATAGCAGAAAATTATCATCATCCCTGAAAACAGATATTAAAGAAAATACATACATACAGGAGACTTCAACACCCCACTTTCTCTATTGGACAGGTCAAGAAGACAAAAAGTAACCAAGGACATTAAAGCTCTAAATAAGGACCTAGACCACATGGGATTAACAGATATCTATCAATCACTTCACCCCTGAAAAATTGAATACACATTTTTCTCAAGTGCGCACAGAACATACTCCAGGATCGATCACATATTAGGTCACAAAACAAAGCTCAACAGATACACTAAGATCAAAATCGTACCAGCCTTCTTCTCCGATCATAAAGGAGTCAAACTGGAAATAAATCATAAAAATGAAAAAAGAAACCTCCTTACCTCATGGAGGCTGAAACCCACATTACTGGGAAACCAATGGATCAATGAAGAGATCAAAGAAGAAATTAAAAAATATCTAGAACTGAATGACAACGAGGAAACAACTTTCCAGAACGTCTGGAACACAGCAAAAGCAGTAATAAGAGGAAAATATATAGCATTACAAGCTCACATCAAGAGACAAGAAACAACCCAAAGAAACAATTTAATCTCACATCTCAAAGAACTAGAAAATGAACAATAAAAACCCCAAAAGACAGTTTAAGAAAGGAAATAATAAAAATCAAAGCAGAACTAAATGAAATGGAAATTAAAAAAACAATCCAGAAGATTAACGAAACCAAAAGCTGGTTCTTTGAAAAAATAAACAAAATAGACAAACCACTAGCCAGGCTTACAAAGAAAAAACGAGAGAAAACACAAATAAATAGGATCATAAATGAAACAGGAGAAATCACAACAGACACAGCAAAAATAAAAAAAATAATCAGAGATTACTATAAGCTATACGGAAACAAGTATAACAACCTAGAGGATATGGACAAATTGCTAAAACTATACAATCACCCAAAACTAGACAAAGAAGATATAGAACACATAAACAGACCAATCACAAGTAGTGAAACTGAAACAGTAATTAAAAACCTCCCCAAAAACAAAAGCCCAGGACCAGATGGTTTCACATATGAATTTTACCAAACATTCAAAAACGAAATAGTCCCTATATTACAAAAACTCTTTCAAAAAATCGAGAAGGAAGGAGTACTACCAAACACATTCTATGAAGCAAATATTACTCTAATACCGAAACCAGACAAAGACAACACAAAAAAAGAAAACTACAGACCAATCTCCCTAACGAATACTGATGCAAAAATATTCAACAAAATCTTGGCCAATAGGATCCAACAATGCATCCATAAGATAATACATCACGACCAAGTGGGATTTATTCCAAGGACACAAGATTGGTTCAACATCTGAAAATTAATCAATGTAATCCAACACATCAACAAAAAGAAAAATAAAGACCATATGATCATACAAAATAGACGTTGAGAAAGCATTTGACAAAGTGCAACACCCATTTATGACGAAAGCCCTTGAAATCCTTGGTATAGAAGGAACATACTAAAATGTTCAACTATTATGTTCAACATAATAAAAACCATATACGACAAACTCACGGCCAATATTATCCTCAACGGTGAGAAGCTGAAGGCCTTTCCCCAAAGATCAGGAACAAGGCAAGGATGTCCACTATCACCATTACTTTTCAATATAATACTGGAAATCCTAGCCAGAGCAATTAGATAGGAGAAAGACATTCAAGGGATCCAAATAGGAAAAGAAGAAATTAAACTGCCTCTATTTGCAGACGATATGATAATATCTATACAAAACCCTAAAAACTCCATAGAAAAACTACTCAAAATAATAGACCCGTTCAGTACAGTAGCAGGATACAAAATCAATGCACAAAAATCAGTAGCATTCCTCTATGCAAACACCCAATCTGAAGAAGAAGAAATTAAGAAATCCATCCTCTTCAAAATTGAAACCAAAAAATTCAAATATCTGGGAATAAGCCTAACAAAAGACATAAAGCACTTATACAATGAAAACTACAAAACTCTGTGGAAAGAAATAGAAGAAGACACAAGAACATATAAAGGCATCCCCTGCTCATGGATTGGAAGGATTAACATTATCAAAATGGCAATCCTACCAAAAGCAATTTACAGATTCAATGCTATTCCAAGAAAAATCTCAATGACATTCTTCAAAGAAATAGACCGACTACTGATGAAATTCGTATGGAACCACAAAAAACTTCGCATAGCTAAAGCCCTCCTAACTGAAAAGAAAGAAAACGGAGAAATTTCACTCCCTGATTTCAAACTATATTACAAAGTCATAATAATTAAAACAGCATGGTACTGGAACAAAAACAGACAGACCAATGGAACCGAATAGAATACCCAGAATTAAAGCCACATATCTATGAACAACTAATCTTTGACAAAGGAGCAAAGAAAATGCAGTGGAACAAGGACAGTCTATTCAATAAATGGTGCTGGGAAAACTGGACAGCAACATGCAAAAAAATGAAGCTAGACTACTACCTCACACCCTGCACAGTAGTCAACTCAAAATGAGTAAAAGACCTGGATGTAAGACCTGAAACCATAAAATGTATAGAAGAAAATATAGGCAAAACTCTACACGACATACATCTCAGCAAAATCTTGAAAGACACATCCCTCAAAGCGAAGGAAGTGAAAGACAACATAAACAGATGGGATTACATCAAAATAAAAAGCTTTTGTACAGCAAAAGAGACATTAACCAAAACTAACAGACACCCTACCAACTAGGAAAAGATCTTTGCACACAATACATCTGATAAAGGACTGATAACAAAAATTTACCAGGAACTCACACAACTCAACCAAAACAAAGCCAATAACCCAATCAAAAAATGGGCAGAAGAGCTCAAAAGGCACTTCTCCAAAGAAGAAAAGCAAATGGCCAACAAATACATGAAAAAATGCTCAACATCACTTATAATCAAGGAAATGCTAATCAAAACCACTATGAGATACCACCTCACACCTGTGAGGATGGCACACATTAAAAATACAGGCAACAACAAATGCTGGAAAGGATGTGGAGAAAAAGGAACTCTTCTACACTTCTGGTGGGAATGTAAACTGGTCCAACCACTATGGAAAGCTGTATGGCGATTCCTCAAAATGTTAAACATGGAGCTTCCATATGACCCAGCAATCCCACTTTTGGGAATTTACCCAAAGGACACAAAAACACTAATCCAAAAGGATACAAGCACACTTATGTTCATTGCAGCACTGTTCACAACAGCAAAGGTATGGAAGCAACCCAGATGTCCAAAAATAGATGATTGGATCAAGAAGATGTGGTACATATACACAATGGAATACTATTCAGCATTCAAAGAAGATAAACACATGCAATTTGCAGTGACATGGATGGAATTAGAGGGAATCATACTCAGTGAAATAAGCCAGAAAGAAAGAGAAAAATATCAAATGGTTTCACTTATAACAGGACTATAAGGAAACCAAATAGGAGAGAGAAAATCAGCGGGGGGGGGGGGCGAGGGGGGAGGCAGGGAGAGGGAAGGAAAAGGGCACAAAACGGAATAGAAAAGAACACAAGGGACCATGGAGATGGATCACGGGTGAATCGGTGGTGTGCTACCCAAGGGGAATACAAAATGTAAAAGACATAAATAACAATAAAAATATGTATTAAAAAAAAAGAAATATTAGAACATTTCCAAGGCCTCCCTGGTGGTGCAACAGGTTAAGTCTCAGCACCATGAAGCTATCCCCAACCACTTCAGCACGAGTTCGATACCCGGCCAGGGAGCTCCCCACATGGCATAGCAGACCTCTCCTGTCTCACCCACTGCTCCCCTCAACAGTGTATTTCAGTCAATCTGCCTGTTCTGCTCCCCATTCTGTTTCTAGTGAATCCTCTCACCTACCCCCGACACCTCTGGCCTACACCCCAGTTCTTGTATGTATAAATAAATAAATCTTTAAAAAAATTAGAACATTTCCCTTGGAAAAGATAAAGATTAAAAGAGTGTTGTTGAAAAATGAATAAAATCAGTTAAGTAAACAAAATGTCCAAATGTGATAATACTAACTGCGGTATAGTCTGAATATGGCCCCCTATACTCACATATCCCCCTATGTTCACATGTTGAAACTTAATCCTTGATATGATAGCATTTGGAGGTGGCGGGGGGGGGGTGTCTTTGGGTGGTGACTGAATCTTGAAGACGAAGCTCTCATGAACAGAAACCCCAGCGTACTCCCTCACTTGTTCCTTCTACCATGTGACAACATAAGAGAGAAGATGGTCATCTATGAACCAGGAAGCATCAGACATGGAATTTTCAGGAGCCTGATTTTGGTCCCAACCTTCAGATCTGGTAGAAACAAATTTCTATTGTTTGTAAGCTACCCATTCTATGATATCCTGGAGGCAGCTATGCTCACCCCCATACTATCAATGCCGCACCTATGACATTCTGTTAGAGCAACTCAAACTGACTAAGATACTAACCTAGTCTCATTTCCTTTGGACAAATAAAGGGATACATAGCTTTATCACAGTTGATAGATAAACAAAGGCTTGGATGAGAACTCCCTCCTTAATAGTCACTCCTTTACTTATTCCATTAAAAAAGGATCGTGCAGTTGGACGGCTACTTTAGAAAACTAGAACAAGTCCCGGGGAAGGATCAAAACCATTAAACATTCATACAACATACAGTATAAACCACTATATTTCCTTTATTCTAAGATACTAATTTTTTTCATATTTTGAGCTTTTAAAATCATGATACATTCATAATTTATACATAGTTTTATTAAGGAATGAGTTTCCTCCAACAACCAGATGCTTCAACTAAACACAAACGCACGCGCACGCGCACACGCACACGCGCGCGCACACACACACACACACACACACACACACACACACACGCTACTGAGAATCCAATACCAAATTATTCCTTCCCGTTGCGCAAATGAAGGATTGGTCCCCACAGTGCATTTAAAATGATGGTCAGGTATATCCTCAGGGCAATGAAGACTACTGGGAATTTCAGTTTTGACTTCTAAAATAAAACTAGTCTCATAACTTCTGTATTTCCCCAAATACTGAAAACTAGACAAAGGAATATAGGTAAAGATAAAAATGACAAATATCCAGTAAATAGTGATAGGGCAGGACTTGCTGCAACTAAGATTACAGCCAGGATATAGCAGACTTCCCAGGACTTGTTTTCCTAAATTAATATATCTAATAGAATATCCAAAAAATGAACAAATTATAACACTTACAGGTAAAACTCTTTTCAGACCCAGTAACTATGCACTTACACAAAGGCAGAAAAAAATAGCAATGTCTGAGTATGTCATCAAAATTATACATGACACCACTGCAACATCACAGCTTCTACCAAAGGCTTTGGTAGAAGCCTTTGGTCTAAGTTGTTACATAAAGGGTCTAAGTTGTTACATAAAGCAAGGATCTGAACAGCAATATTTTGGATATTTGTAACAGTTTGTGGCATATTGAATAATTGTGGACATCCAGAACCTCATTATTTATATGTGCACTCATTGTATGTGCTCCACTTAAAAAGCAAATTGGGAATGGGCAGGAATTTCATGTTCACATCTTTCCAACACTCATTGCCTGTAATTCTTTCTCAACAAAGAAAAAAAAAAAGCCTTCTTCAGCTGTCACTTTTCTACTTCCCCTATGTCCCAGTTCGGTCAGTTCTTACAGAACCACTTTTAAAACTGACAGCAATAACAAAGCATGCCACTGACTGATATGCCAAGAAGAGGATTTCCATAATGCTGCAGGCTTTGCTGATGCAATGACACATGCAGGACAGGCACCTTTTGTGAATGAGGATTGAATCACAACATCTCAGAGTTACAACAGTCCTCAAAACAATAGAACGCAGTCACATTCTACCAGAGAAGACTAAGAAAATATAAAAGTAGATCTGTGGTCTTTTCTGTTCATCAAATGTGGCTACCATAGTGCTCTAAGTGACTTAAATTGCAAATGCATTTTTTTCATCTACTCCAAGGACCCAGAATATATGGAAATACAAATTAATTTTTAAAAACCCTGTCCTTAATAAATATTGGTAAAACTAGGAATGGGTACTTTGGGTCAAGAGGTAATTAAGGGAATAATGACTTTAAAGGACTTTAATGTTGAGCTGCTGAATGTGGACATATGTGTATGGAAGTCAAACTCCCTCCTAATACCACAATGAAGAGATTCAGTCTATATTATGCAGAATAATTGTTTTGTTCATCTATGCTGGCTGTGCCTTACTGCAGTATAATTATATTGAAAATAAACTATAGTCTAGAAATAATCATTCAGATAACTATTGGTGCTTATCAATGTTAAACTTCCATAAAAACTTATTCCTGTATCAGTAGATACATCTAAAATAAAACAATTGTGCAAAATGAACTAGAATCAAAGATTTGAAAATAGAAAAAGAGACATTCAAAATCTGATTTAAGTGACTAAGGTTTACTTTTCTAAAACTACATTTTTTTCCAATCTAACAATCTTTTAAAGCATAAAACTAATAGAATTTTAAACATTTTACATAGATTTTAGAAATAAGTTAAATTTGTGTCAGGTGATTGAATTTGGCCTCCATGAAAACAATTCCAGATTAAACTAGAATATTGATGGCCATTGAGAAGTTAGTGTCCCTGTAAATCACTCTAAATTTTATCTTGCAAAGTCTTTCCTTTGGGTCCTCCACTTCAGTCATTTTTCACTCTACCCCAGATTTTTGTTTCATTATAGTCACCCCTGCAGCATTATAGGGGGGAAACAGTGTTAATGATTATGAACATTTTATGAAGGTCAAAAGTAAAGTAAAACAGTAGATGAGAAAAAGAAAGTGCTATCTCTCCTACTGATAGGTAACTTGATTTAAATCCCGGGTTTTTTTTCCCAACAGAAACTGTACTACATCCCCGGGCAAAGTCATAAAAGGTGTTTAAAATCATTAAGTGGAATTTATCTGTGATCCATGCAACTTAAATTTCATGAGACTAAAATTTGAGGTAGAACAGCTGATCTTTTGCTATTACCACCTTCCGTAACTCACTGATAAAGGAGTGAATTGTAGACGTCTTGAGGTCAGGAAAATTTTCATTATCATTTTTTTCTGTTAATAAACTCATATTGGTTTGCAACTCACTGACAATATGTCCATAGATTAAATAAGAGTATAGATTATTTTCCTTTTTACTATTGTTCTTTATTAAAAAGAAAAAAAATCCCACACTTCACAAAGAATTCAGGATGGAGACTTGGGCTAAGAAAAGATCATAGAATATGACCATGATCGCTGACTTATTAAAATGGAATTACATTGAGACCTATGCCAAAGAAACAAAGAATTCCCAACCACCATTGTTTTTCTTTCATTGTTTTCACTACAGAGTTTCTAATGTCCTTACATTTCATTTCTGTGTCCTCATTTTACTTTTTGGTCATTAAAAATATTGGGCTAAATCCTACTGGTAAACCACAGCCTAGGTTTTGTGCCACTCAAAGATTTAATAGAAAGGAAATATCTTACTCACAGTAGAAAAGAAAAATAGTCTATAGTCTTATTTATTCTATGGAAATATTGTTAGTTGCAAACCAATATGAGTTTTACAGCCAAAGAATAACAAATAATTGCACTAGATGAAATTCAGAACATGAACAGCATAAGAATCTATCATCAAGGACTTTATAGTGGCTATCTGCGGTTAGAAAGAATATGCATTTTCACTTCTCTTTTATTAGCAGTAATTTCTGATTTACAAAAGCCACACATTGCTTCTGTAAAAGGAATAAATAACATACGTGATGCTTGCTTTTAAAAACACACAGCTAGATTTTAGTTCACAACAGAACTTCAGAAGTCCCTATTCTTTTCTCAGTGCCATAGTTTTGCAGGATAATCAGGATGTAAGGAAACTCTTCACAAATACAGAGAGATCAGCTGGTAGTAAAGGCAGGGCAGTGGTTAAAGGCATGGGTTTTGAGGTCTGAACTTATTCTGAAACTGCAACTCTGTCTCTTACTCTATGTGTTTAGTCAAGTTTCTGAAGCACTCTCAACATTGGTCTCCACTGTCTTAATAAAGTGGAGCTAATGACACCTCCCTACAAAGTTCATGGTTGCCATGAGGATTAAATGAGGAAATATAGCACAGAGACTTTAACATAATGCAGACTTAATAATGAATAAAATAGTAATAGTAATAACAATATTGACCACAATCTTATTCAAAATTCACAATTTATAGTATGTGTCCGGCCCTATTCTAGTGCATCCATGAATTACTTCATCAATTTGTAACAACTCTATACAAAGTAGGTCATGCTATTTCTTAATTTTATACTTTTAAAAACTACAATATAGAGAGGCACAAGTACCTGAAGTTCCAACTTCCTAAAGTCCCAAGTTCAGAAGTACTATGCTTCACAGTGTCTCATAAGGTTGTCATTTTTGGCAGTATATATTAATAATAATTTGTAATTAGTGATTCTGTTCATAGGAATCATTTTTATTAATGTGAATAGTATTTTAGAAGCTCAGAAGTTTAGAAGTATTCTGGCTCTAAGTTTTATTTAGACATTAAACTTATTTCAAAGGCCATCAATGAAGAGTAATAAAAGGGGAGCTTGTTGGTTTTTCTTCTGAGAGTAGTTGGGTTTGGGTTTTGCCCAGTTACACAAACTAGCATCTGAAGAGCCCCTCCAACTAGCATGGCAGGAGATCAGCATTGATCTAACTTTGGGACCCTAAACAATCTTTTCTTTTTTCAGTGTTCCCAGAAAGCTTTGACAGCATTAATAGTGGTTTGCCTTGTAAAAGATATAATAAGAAGGATAGATTATAATCCCTCCCAAATATCTGTATTTCTGGGGATAAAAGGCAACGTCTCAGAACAGGGGAGAGGGGAGCACAAGGGACTATGGTGACGCTACACGGGGGAATTGGTGGTGGAAAACCTACGGGGAATATACAGTAATGTAAAAGACACAAATAAAAATAACAAAAAAAAAAATACTGAGGGGAAAATGATTACCAAAAAAAAAGCAATGTTCTATTTTCTTTAGAATTTTTGCTTTCTCTTATCTAAGAAGAGGTTAATTAACCCCTTACGTAATATTCTAAATTATCCTGATCTTTCTCAAATTTTTGTGAAATAGTAAAGAAAATAATTCTATCATGTTAAAAAAAACACTTGAATGCTTTTTCATTATGACTACAGAGAGCTAGTTTATTTTCTAAGATCTTTTGAGGACCACAATCATCCTTCATATCAAGTGGGTACATTATCTGCTGCTTCTCTTTATAACGGAGAGCCTAATTAGGAAGTTTCTGATAGTATATATAATTTATTTACAAGAACCTCAAGAGAGTTTGTATCCACATCAGAGAGCAGTATAATAACGATGATCACTTATGGCAAGAGGTTCTTTTTTAAATTACAAAACACTAATGTTTTAATTTACTCCTCTCACTTGGAATCTAGATAGTGATTAAATTCATAAGCTTATTCTATTATCTGAGCAAGTTTCCTGCTGATTTATAAGGTGTGGAACTTTTAGTCAGCTCTGTTCCTTAGGAAGTCGTTAATCAAAATCTAGAAGGAGATGGCTTAGACTGAGGCTTTTAGTTGTAACTCTGCTACTGTCAAGGATATTAGCCTTCGATGAGCGTGCATCTCTAGGCCTCCATTTTATCGAGTGTAAAATAAAAGAGTTAAACAGATTTTCTGTAGATTTTTCCCAGTCTAAATTTTTATGATTTTAAGAAATGTTTAATTTTATGTATTTTAGTTCATAAAATGAAAAAATTGGAAACCCATTTTGCCTCATCAAAGGCCTATAAACATTAAATTTTAACTGTTTGGAACACAATACTCACTTATTTGTAATGATCACTGGCTTTTTTCATGTGTATTGCTCTAGGCATACTGCCATTCTTTCTTGCTGGGACTCTGAATAACATAGTCCCCAAATCTCTTTCTACCAAGTCATGCCATTTCACAAGTTAGGACATAACAAGTAATGATTCAATAAAGCTTTTGAGACCAATATCATCCAGTAATGACAACAAGAGCTAGCATTTGAAAGATCTTACCATTTTTCTGTTCTTATAGTTCTCTTAACAATGAAAACTTGAAATCGGCAAGGAGATCTGATTCAAAGAAGATCAAAATTCTGTTATTGCCTCAGGATGTTTTAAATCAGAATGATCCAAACAAACAAATCTAACCCATAGGGGGACTGAATAACCCACTGTCAGTACCTACTATTAGATGGAAATATGCTTGATAGGCTATCCCTGCAACTGTCTACACTTCCAGGTATGGATTAAGTTTGAAATTCTGAGAATTACCACACAGGAGGGATTTTGTCACACAAAAAAAGCACACTAATTCTCAATGTTGTTATTTGTGTTGCTTGGAGATTGACGTTAACTTTTTTTTTTTTTTTTTTTTTTTTTAGTCTCAGAACCTTCTCAAACAGAAAAACAATTAGTGGAGGAATTTCTGCTGATTCTACCAAATAGACAGAATCAATATTCTTACATGCCAGATGAGGAAGATACCTACACACCAACATCCTTGTTTGAGTTATTTAGGTAATGAGGCATGAGGTGCCAGAATTTCTTAACCTGATACAAGCAGGGGCTGATTAACCTAAATGTTGGTAAAGTAATAGAAAGGCATACTTAGCATTGAGAAAGAAACTTCTAATCTGTGCATTCTTAACCTTAACTAGTTTGACCTGGGATTTTAAAATCTTGGCTCCAGAGGTCTTTGAAATTACTGAAATGTGTGGGGAAAGTCTCTAACATATGCTTTTGACTGTTTAGAGGCTCAATGCTTAACTGTCGTCTCAAGGAAGCCTGAGCATCAAAGATGATAGGGAGCAAGGCGCAATACTTCTGCTTCGTTGACTAGCCCAGGGAATACAGATCAGTAGACAAGATTACTTAGATGTTATTCTGATGTTATATACTCATCAGGCAACCTTCTGGTTTTTGTTTTAATTTCCCACACAGAATCTTAGAAAGGCAAATATCTTACTGACAATTACTGCTTTAGCTGAAAAAAATAGGTTTCATGAATTTGAAATGGATTCTTTATGTCCTTTTTTTCAAAAGGCTTCAATTTCCCCCAAATCAGTCATTGATTGAATATCCAGACTCACCAGTTTCTGCTGGGCACAGGAACAACAGCAACAAAATCCATAACCCTATAATCACAAAGCCTTTCACTACCACAGTTCTAACCTGGAGCTTTAACTTGCCAGTATTAAGTGTTTTAAAAGCTTACATATTCTGGTACCTTTTTCTGCCTTTGCTGTCCATTACTTTTTTTCTCACCAGGGAAGAAACAATGAGCAATTTAATGACTGTACACTTTTTTTCATTTGAAAAATAGAGTTCCTGAGTATAATAAAGAAACACATTTGTTTAGAGAGAACAAGGTAATCTTTGCTTCTTTCTGTTGAGATCAGTGGACTTCATTTTTTGTGCTATGTGGTAGGATGTAATAATGTATTTGGTCACCTTTGTCCCTAATGAGTTACTGATATAACTTGAAGTCATATTTTTCTATTATTATGTTCACATAAAGGAGTGCTGTGTTCAAAGGAAATATGCTCTAAAGGAATCCATAATGGTGTTGTAATGACTTTCCTTGACCAATGCAAAATAGAGATTTTAGGTGATAACGCCAGTCCTCTTATTTAGCTAGAAAAGATTTTGTATCTCTAGTTCCCAGCATAAGATGCTCCAGAGAACTGCCTTTTCACACCATTATATCCACAGGTGGCACCTCCTTCTACAGTTTTCTCCACTCTCCTCGAGTTTCTTCCAGACTCAAAATCATCACCCTTGCCTTCCTACGTGCCAGTGTCATTCCTCACTTACTGATAATTTATTCTTTCGGCTACTCCCACCATTTGACAAGATCACTCTTTCTCTAAACACTCTAATTCCTTGGTTACTGTTTAACTGCTAAAATTATCCTCTCGGTTTTCATTCTCCCTCATATCCATTACTGACTACTCAGCATTAAAATGCTCCTCTTAAATATTATGTTCTCCAAGTTTCTGCCCTTGAAGATTTTTCTCACTGAGAAGTCTCATCTACCACTTCTACATGTCCACACTCAGAGCAGTATCTTCATGCCCGGTCACATTGCTAAAAAATCTAGATCCAGTGGATCTAAATACCAACCAGGCATCCCTCTGCAGGTACTTCAGACATACCTGCCCCAAATGGCCCAAAATGAAATTCATTATCCTCTCTACCTTCCCCCTAGCCAAACTAGTTCCTCTTTCTGTAATCACTCCTTAGTTTAGTATACTTGCCATCCACCCAGACATTCAAGTCAGAGGTGACTAACTCTGAGACCTTTACACAAGTAACAACATTTGCGTTACATTCTATTTATTTATGAGGATGTACCAATTTGAAAAGAGCATGAAAGAGTATTCCAAAAGCAAAGTGTTCAAAAAGTCATGGAGCTTTTTCTTATGTGTTCTTTAAAGTTCATTTAAAAAAATAATAAAGGACAAAGAATGGAGAGTCATGAAATAGAATGATATTTTTGGAAACTACATTGGGCTGATCTAGACCGTACAGGAGAAATTGACGAGAGATGAAATAGAAGCAAGTTGGGGTCAGGTTGTAAAGGATCTTCCACATCATGCAACAAGGCTTCGTACTTTAGTCCATAGCAATAGGCGGTCTCCTTTGATCCTCAGAGAGCTGATTTTTGGTAGCAAAGCCTTAAGGCCATTTTATTGCCTCTACTAACTTCCAGATTCTCATGCCTGTCCAGAGTGAGCCATTCTTAGGAAACCTGTGCCTCTCAAGAACTCATTCAGTATTTGTTGTTCAAGTTTCAGGAGGCTACAAACCACTGTGATAATCTTCCTAAAAAGACCATTACAATGAATATTTATTTTGTTCGATAGCCATCATCTACTTCGCTCTCTTTTGGAAGCAGAAGTTCAGTATTTCTTTGAGGACCAACCCTCTCCCCCTGAAGTCCATGTACTTCAAGTGGAGGTGACTCTTGATCCCAGTCCTGCAACTCTCTGCCACCAACTCAGCCATACAACACTTCAAGGATAGACATGACTCGATTAAAGCACATCATCATAAGGTTTATATGACAAGCTTGATTATTGATAATCATGTTATCTTTTCTATTGAATCTGAACTTGAGAAGATATTAAAAGTAGAGCAACAACCAGTTTATACCCATCAAGGGTTGGCTGATGAATTCAACATGGAATGAAACAAAAGCAAAAGATGTCCCTAGCTCTGTGCTGAGTGCTGTGAGAGCCACAGCATGGTAGTGTGTGGCACCTACCCTCAAAAGGCTTAAAATAGGGCCTCCCTGGTGGCGCAATGGTTAAGCGCTGCTCTGTAGAGCTGTCAGCAGCGGCGACGCGAGTTCGACGCCCGGCCAGGGAGAATCCCACATGGCGTGGCAGATCTCTCCTGCCTCACCTGCTGCTCCCCTCAGCAGTGTATTTCTGATCTGCCTGTTCTGCTCCCCACTCTGTCTCTGGTGAACCCTCTCACCTCCCCACGCCTCTGGCCTGTACCCCAGCTTGTATGTATAAATAAAAAATAAATCTTTAAAAAAAAAAGCTTAAAATAAATCTGAAAATACATAGCAATAAGTGTAAGAGGAACAGTCCAGTTAAAGAAGAAAATTGGGGTATTACCTTCTCCAATGTACACTGCAAGGAGTCAAGAAAATAAGGCAGAAATATTTATTTAATGAGAAAAGCTGAGCTACCCAAACTTGAGAAAGGGGTGTTCGAAGGAATATAAAGTAGGCTTTCAGGCTCTCATTTCTCTTTCAATTTCTTTTCTTCATTTTCCCCATTAGCTCACATTGATAAATATTAATGGTGAAAATATTCTCATTTTGAATGGTCTTGTAACTAAGCTTTTCTGTAGAAAAGGAGAGGTGCTGGCATATTAATTTTAAAACAAAAAGTTAGACTGAGAAATGCTCACATGACTAGCATTCCATCCAGAGATGGTGATGGAAGAAAGATGCTTAAGAAAACTAAAAATTCAGGAGTCAGGCTGACTAAGTGAGACTGAAGAACAGAAATAGAACTTAAAAGAACTTTGGGTAGACCAGAACAACACCAGTAAGCAAAACTGTCCCGGCACAGAGAAAGCACTGAGAGGAGGGATTGTGAGAGTGAGTGTGTGAGTGTGTGTGTGTGTGTGTGTGTGTGTGTGTGTCTACACACACATATATGTGTATATGTATACATGTATATATGTATTTGTGTATGCAGTTATGTGCATGTATATATGCACACATGTGTGTATATATATACACATATATGTGTATAGTTTTTTCATGCTGAGTGGAATCTGAGGAGGGGTAAACACAAAATGGAAGTTCCAAAAAGAGCTGCGTGAACTGAAACTAAGGAGTAGACCTGAGACCAAAGTACAGAGTTGAAGATCAGAGAACCACAGCTTTATCCTGTAAAAGCCTCAGAACTGTTCCTATCTGGCTCTTGCTGGATCGAGTAATGAGGCCATCTGCTTGTAATGCTAGCTCCGTGTGTGGCTTATGCCCAGAAATCTCCATGCCTTCCAGCAAAGTCATTTTTACACTGTACTTGACAGACAGAGCATGTGTTTGTGCTAAAAACTCTGCAGGAAAGGGGTACTGGGAAGGATCAAAAAAGCCTTGACCTTGGAAGAACAAAGTCACAAGCATTAAGGAGACAGTATTTAAAAGCTAGGGGCAGAGCAATGGTGAGGAACCTACTAGAAGGAATTACTTAGACCCATATCAAACCATGGTAGACAAGAGCATCTGTTTGGTGTTGTTTGGGGAAAGACAAAGCACAGTCAACAGCTTCATTTTTTAAAATAACTATTTTCTTCAGTATTCCTCTAAAAGAAGTAAAGCTAAAAATGACACTGAAAATCTTTGATCGCACTGCCAACTGAATAAATCCCAAATTACTTGTCATAATCCAATACAATCCAAGTCTAATTTACTTTGATAAAGCCCCCTGAATATACTACCACAAACTAGAATGTTGACAATCCATAAATGACAAACTATATCCTCAAATATAACTCTCACCCCCAAATGGAAAAGCTAAGTAATTTGCCCAAGATTAGATAAATTCTGAGTATAAGCCATAATAATACAACACTAGAGATGAAAGAAGAATCAAAAGAAATTGTCATAAAGTTTGAATGAAGATGCTTAGGAGAGAGGTAACACTCCATTGTTCACTGCAGTATTTCCTACATTTAGAGAAGTGGACTTCAGCTTGATGACATCACCTATATGAAGGAACATCTTAAAAAGATGCAAGGAAGTACAATAGAATTTGTTGACACCATGTTTAGTGTGAGGATCTAAGGATCCTGTCTATTACACTATTCAAGATTTTTCTTACAAAGATCCTCAGCAGACAGTTCTTTCTGGTCTTTAACAACAGGAATAATTGTTCTTCTCCTGGAAAGCTGAATTTATTTTGCTATACAGAAACTGAGACCCTCACGAGTGGCCATAGTTAGATCCCTCTATTAGCAACTCAAAAGATTAGGAGCATATTTGGGGTCAACACTTTGCAAGTGTATAAAACTCTGTGGTAGGGATCAGCAAATATTTTTTATAGGGCTAGATAGTAAATATTTTCACCTCTGCAGGTATGTTGGTACATGGCAGTATATTAGGTTTAACCCACAGGCTAACCTGCATGACTTTGCAACAAAGTCTCAATCATGATTCTATTTAATTCCTTTAACTTATAGTTCTCCTTGTTCTTTTTTACTCTCTTGTATTTACTTTATATGGCTACAGCTTATACAATTGACCTGTCTTTCTCGTATTTCCTAAACCAAGCAAGTAGTAAATGCTTAATTTTTTTTATATTTACTAGCTATAGGCCTGCTTTATTTC
The DNA here is from genome assembly GCA_004024925.1 of Scalopus aquaticus. Classification (NCBI taxonomy): domain Eukaryota; kingdom Metazoa; phylum Chordata; class Mammalia; order Eulipotyphla; family Talpidae; genus Scalopus; species Scalopus aquaticus. The sequence continues at coordinate 104,964 of PVIJ01001667.1, forward strand.
TATATTCAAATAAGAAAGGATACTTGCAAAAGTTCATAGAACAACAAAGCTTTCAGATAGAAAGAATTATATTAAGAAATCTAAAATTTATAAAGTGAGTTTTATTTTTTTCCCATGGGCAAACAACTAAAGAAAAGTGCAAGGAAGACTTAAGTGGTAAAGGAGGTCAAAATAAGAGAATTAGAGACTGGATAAGAAAGTAAGGAAGCCATGGAGGTTGACAGGAGAGCAATTTTCTTCTGATTCCAGATTTCTAAGGTAGTGATATTTATAGCTTTCTGGCTTTTACCACAGTATTTTTACATTTAATAAAATCTAATTATACTTGTTTTGTATTCCATATGTTGCGTCCACTGTATTCACTCATTTCTACCCTAAATCCCTTAAAATTAATCCACTCAATACAAATTATTAAATATTCATAAATGCTAATATTATATACCAGGTATTATTCTGGGACCCATGTATATAACAGTGAAAAAAAGAGACAATATCCCTACCCTTAATGGCACTTGCTTCCCTTTGGAGAAAAACAATGAATAAATTAAAAAGTAAATAAGGATGGTGCTAAGAAGTTTTATAAGGGATAAAAACAGCAAAAGACTAGAGAGTGATCAAGCTGGAGCTGGCATCTCAAAGAAGCACTGGAGCAAGCCATTCATGTAGCTAAGGAAGAGAATTCTAAGGAAGGAACAAAAAGTGCAAAATTCAAAGTTCAAAGGCTTTGAAATAGGAATATGCTTGACATTTAAAAAAAATAACAAGGAAACCTAAGTGATGCACAGTGAGCAAAGAACATAATGTAGTAGGCAATCAAGTCAGAGGGGGAATACAGGATTAATCAGATCTTACAAGGGTTCACAAGCCCATGTTAGGGCTTACATTTTATTCTGTTGAGATATGGGAAATCAATGGAAGTTTCTGACTAGAGAAGTAGCATGAGCTGACTTCTATTCAGAAAGTGTTCCAAACTGCTATATAAAGAGTACAGAGTAGGGACAAAGGTGAAAATAGAAAGATTGGCTAAGAGACTTTGAAATTTTCCAGGCAAGAGCGGATGGTGACCTGGTCCAAAGTAATAATAGTATTTGGCATTGAAAAGAAATGAGCTATCAAGTCATGAAAAAGCACTGAGGAACTTTACCCATTACTAAGCAAAAAGTCAATCTTAAGAGAATACATACTGCATGATTGGAACTATATGATATCCTGGAAAAGGTAAAAACATCGAGACAATAAAATAATCAGTGCCAGGATAGGGGTAGGAGAAAGATCAACAAATGGAGGACAGAGAATTTTCAGGCAGCGAAAGTAAGCTATGGTATTTTGATGACAGATATTGTCATTTACACTTATTAAAACCTATAGAATGTTCAATAACAAGAGTGAATCTTAAGGCAAACTGCATTCTGTGTGATTACAGGTTCCTTTTGATTTGAAAAAAAAAAAGTAACCTCTGGGTTAGTGATTTTGATAACACTGGTCAACAAATTTTTACAAAAGTCATATTATTGAAATAAAATTAGTCATTTCCTATCAATTTGTATGTGCTCAACACGAATAGGACAGTCAAATTCTAATTTTGGCTCTAGTTTTTTTTTTGTAATCTGCAATAAATTGATGTTTACATCACGAAATGCATGCCAATCACTGGTCAACAAATTTTTTAAAAAGTCATGTTACTGAAATAAAATAGTCATTTCCTATCAATTTGTTTGTCCTCAACACAAATAGGACAAATTCTAATTTTGGCTCAAGTTTTTTTGTAATCTGCAATAAATGGATGCTTACATCATGAAATGCATGCCAATAGTAATAGGCCTGTGGTTAATACCTGTAAAAAAATCAAGTCATAGATGACTTCTTAGATTTCTTCACTTGTCTCTTATACAGCTGATCAGGAGCACCTCTGGGAAGTGTCCAGCAGTAGTCAGCCAGCATTGTAGTGGACCATTTTCCCCAATATCTTTGTTCCGTTGATACAATATCTTGATGAAAATATTCGCCATGTTCTTCACTAACCATACTACAGTTTTCAGGGAAGAAATCCAGATGGGAATGAAGGAAGTGGATCTTTAGAGACATATTGCAGCCAAGTTTCTGACAGTGCATCAGCATGTCTTCTACTAGTTCCTTGTAGTTTTCTGCCCTGACATTCCCAAGAAAGTTTGTAGACCCTAGGCGAAAAGCATTCCATGCTTGTTTTGCAAACACCCTGCAGCAAGTTGTTGAACCGGTTATCTCAATGCAGACGTAATGTTTGGGTAGACTATTCTCGACTTCTTTTGCTTCATTATTCCACTGGAAAGAGGAGGAACCAAGCAGAAGTAACAGTCTTTTATGTGGTTGCTTGGCTCTCTTGGCTCTCATGAGTAGCCATAGTTAGATCCCTCTATTAGCAACTCGAAAGACTAGGAGCATATTTGAGTTCAACACTTTGCAAGTGTATAAAACTCTGTGGTAGAGATCAGCCCATGGGGACCAAACCATGGGGACTGCAAACAGCATTGATACTCTTTTGCCATTTCACCACTGTGAAAGCTGTGTTGTACATGTAGCACAGCATATATGCAGGGCCCAAGGCTTGTCTTGGTCACCAACCTTGCATCTGAAGTCAAGATGATAAGCCTTCTTCACTTGAGAAGTGATACTTTTCTTCTGGTTGGCAAATGTCACTTCCCCACAAACAGAGCAGAAATTGTCCACGCTATTAACGCACTTTCGAGGCATTACGGCTCTGTAGTGTGCCAAAAAGGATAAAATCATAACAGTTCTATGGACAGTAGTTTCAACTGTCTCGCACAAAGTCTGAAATATTTTCAACGCTCAATCTTTCCGACAGGGCTTTCTGTAGTGCACTGCTGACATCAGCTTACTTCAGCAGCCACCTGGCAGTAGTATTACATTGCATCAGAAAATGATGCAATCAACTCTGGATGATGTGTGCATGATGGTATTATGCAATGCAATGCAATATTACATCATTCTAGGCTGATTGACGCTGTTGTTGCAGTCCTACTGGATAAATTTACACGGTGAAACATATAAAATGAATGACATGAAATATCTTCAAAACAAGAGCTAATAAAAAATTTTCAGGGTTCTATTCATGTTCAGCACACCAAGATACTACAGATTAGGGCCTTTTTAAGTCAGTAATGATCTCACTGTTGACCTGTGTAATGGGGAAGGCTAAGCATGTGTAGGTATATGAGGCATCTCGGTACCTGCCTCTCAATTTTGTTGTAAACCTAAAACAGTTCTAAAAAAAATCTTAAAAAAATAAAAGCATGATGATAATAAGTGACACAAGAGAACTGACATCGACTTTAACATCTAAACTTCCTGCGTATTTATTTACTAAACATTTCTGGCACCTAAATATTCCTAACTACTGTGCTAAGCACTGTGGGGAGAAAAGATGGTAAAATGAAGGCTGATTAAGATGAAATAGTCACTAGATTCAAAAGAAATTAACTCTCTTTTGTCCCTGGTTAGCTTTAGGACTAATGTAACTAAAGAAAACAAGAATCAGAACCCTAAGCAATGGCCAGCAATGGAGAATGGGAAGACTTGAACAAGTGGTCTCGGAAGAGATAGTCCTTTAAGGTGTCCACTATGAAGCTCAAGTTAGGGAAGGAGCCGTGAGGTTTGCCCTGTTTTTGAATCAGGAACACTCTTCTGCACCTGCCATCCATCAGAACTCTGAGTCCTCTTCTCCCACCATCGCACGCAATGCCCTGCATTCCCCACCTCTACACAGCTCCACAACATGCTGTTTCTCTGCCTGCTGCACTTCTGCCTTTGTCAGTTACCTCAGGGTGCACATGTCAGCCTCCACAGTGAGACAGAGCACGGCACTAGCCTACTTTCCCATCTGCTCTGATACACAGGTTGGTGCTGAAAGAATGTCTGTGGAGTACAGAGACTAAAGGCATTGCAGCACCCAGTACCTGTGTTATAATTATCATGAATGTAAATTGTCTGGGTAAATAGGTATTTTCTTTGGGGTCCATGATTTATTTTCTTGTATCACAACATCACCAATGTTTTGTCAAGTTGAACGCATTCCCCCCACCCACCCACTCTGCAACACCATGTGTATTTGAAAGTGAAAAATATTAGTCATCTTCCCTGACCAGTAGCAGTAAATACAGGGGTTGCATAATCCATGTGCTGTGAGTAACTGCTTCTTGGCTCCATGTCCGGTTTCATCATGGGGATGATCATTTATTTGAGGAAATTCTCTAATAAAGCATTTTGAAAGAGAAAAGCTATTCCTGATTTTACATACTTTAAAAGTCTGATTTTACATGCACCGTAAAATATTAATGGGATATTCAAGTATAGCTTTCGAGGAATTTTTAATGAAATTTTCAATTTATTAATTCCAAATACACAATAAGTAGGACAAAGAGTAGGTGGATTTGTGACTTTATTTGGAAATCCCATTCTTCATGGTCAGATTGTATCTACGTTTTCAAAGTTCCTAAAGTCTCCCACTGTACAATGGATACCTAACATACTGTAACTGCGTTAAAAAGTAATCATGGCTTTGCCCTCCAAGAGAAAGCATTTTGTTAATTTTGGTTAAGCATTTTGTTAATTTAGGTTAAGACATGCCATGCAGTAATAAAGAAATGTTAACTTCAAACTATCCTAAAATTCAGATATTTTCTATTAGGTTAGGTTTATATTGTTACCCATAAACTTCCTAAAGTAGTCAGTTTATACTGCATAATGAAATATCATTTCAGTTTAAGGGTTTGTTGTTTCTTTACAATGGAAGGTGCACTACTTCCAGACACTTTTTTCCCAAATTCCAGTTCCTTGGTACCAGAGTTGGTGTATCTAACTCCTTTAGAAATCTCATTACTGTTTGCTTTTGAATGCATTGTTTATACTGAAATATAAACAATGGGGACAGACTTCTCCCCTTCATGTAACTAGAATGTTATACTACAAAAGAAAATAAACTAAATAATGATGATGGCCATTTTGCTTTTGTTTTTCTTTTCTATTGAAACCCTCAAATAGATGTTTTAATTTTATGCTCTTTTCCCAATCTTGACAAATTGTAAAAGACCATTTTTCATTTCATTGATATTGTTATATGGTACTGCCATCTATGGGTCCTACTCATTAAATAATTTTGATTTAGGGTTTAAAGAAATTTAGGATTTGTAGGCTTAAAAAACATTTCTTCATCTTGCTGTTATAAATAAGAAACTCAAAATTAACTTTAATATAGACATAAGACTAGTATGTGATAAAGGCTGGATTATCAGCTGAATTATTAATATTTTATCCCTGTACAAGTGATTTTTAATATACAGGTTGGTTTTGGTGGGGTTTTTGGTTTGTTTTTTTTTTTTTTTTTTTTTTTTTTTTTTTTTTTTTTTTTTTTTTGGTCTCTTGAACAAACACAAATAGCTGCTTCCTAACACTGGAAGATGTATTGTTTTAAAATGTGAGGTAATGATAAGCTATTTTAATTACATGTAAACATCTAACCACTTTAACATTGCTATTTTAATTATCCCTGTTCTAATTAATGTCCATATTTGTTTAGAGGATTTGTTAATTAATTTATTTATTTTTAAACTTCCTCATTTATTTTTTCACAATATCGAATTTTTTTTTAATTGAGGTAACATTGGTTTACCCTGCTGTTTGAATTTTGGGAATAGAGAATCCATCCCTCCCCCAACCCCCAGGTACTATTACCATAGTGTACCATCTGCCTAAACACCCCTAGTTTTTGAGGGTTTTTTTTTTTTAAGAATAAGACAAGAACTCTGCATTTAAGAAAGCCTTAAGTTTCATTATGCTAAGAAGATCTTTGCATGTAAAACTTAGGTAAATGTTATTTAGAAGTTAGAGGAATAAAAATTCAATATCATTTTTAATTTCTTTGTGGTAATTTCCAAACACAATGGAACTGAGGGAAGAAAACAAAAGTTTGACTATTATTTCTGATAGTAATTACAAAAATATTTTGAAAGTTGAATAGCAAGAAATTCCAGTGAGAAATTCACAAGTTTCTTCTAATAAAGTACAGGTTTATATGATACATTGCAGTATAATTTGTTGACCCTTTCCATTATTTTGGTGTCTAACAGAATATGCCAACAATTTAAAAATAAACTTTGCAACAATAAATAACACATGAGTGAGACTGGCCTTTGATTTCTTTTTTATTCAACTTTAGAAGGTTTTGGAGTCAAGGTTATGCTAACTTCTTAAAGTGAATTGGGAAACAAAGCTGCACAGCAGTTTAAGTGATACTGAAGTGCATGAAATGTCATTCCAAAGCCTGCCCTCATTTTCAGTCATTTATTCCTTTCCTTTCACTAGCTCCTCAGATTTCTGGAAATTGTTACTATTCACTGAACATGTTTCAGGTTCTATGCAGATGTTTTATTTTATTTGAGAATTTTATCGAAGTATAATTTATATACAAAAAGCTGTAATGTGTCCAACTTGATGAATTTAGATGAAAACATATACCCAGGGTATCACCACCACTATCAAAGTAACAAACACAGCCATCATCTCCAAAAGCTTCTTGATGTCTCTGTGGGGCTTTTATTTCCTTTTTTTTTCTCTTGTGGTAAAAACACTTAATATGAGAGCCAGTCTCTTAGCATATTTTTAAATGCATCTTTCTTCTTTTTCTGACATCAATACTATTACTATTTCCCAACTCTACTCGCTTAAGTGAAATGACTCTGAGATATTCACATTTCTAGAAATCATATCATATAATTACTATTTAGCAACAAACACTAGCAGTTAAATGCTGTATCTGAAAAATTGATTTTGATAGTGGATCAGCCCACACTTTCCCACCTACCCACTGACTGTTCCTGACCAATTTTTGAAAAACTCTAAGTTCACTGTGAAACAAGGCAATTACATGGTAGGTAACTGCTTATTCAGAGAGAATAATAACTGAGGTTAGTTGAGTTATTGACCAAGTCATATAAAAAGTACATTACTTCTTTTATATTTATCATCTAAGGAAGTTCACAGCTACCTTAAGAGATGCAAGGTACCTTGCAAGATGCAGAGAGAATTAATTTGTTTCAAGAAATTTCTTTCCTGTGTAAGCTAAGGTTAAACACCTATAGAGAAATTAGCTTAGTACAAAGAATGGGTCTTTCATTCTCCCAAATAAAGGTTTATAATGAATGTCCACTGTAAATAGGAAAATGTCCCAATTCTCTCTGTGTAGAACTTGTTTTTTTCTCATTTACTAATTACTTTATAAATACAGTGGTAAATAATGTTTCAAGTAAAGGTAATCACATCCTGCAGCACTTACTCAAGAGTCAATAAAAAATAATTTAAATTAATATATATAGTATGCTTACCCTTTACCAAAGAGTTTGACTTGAGTTCAAACTCCTAAAATATTATAAGTGTGCTGTATAGAGAGTTCTGGATTAGATGCTACAGGAATTACAAGAACTGAGTAACCTTTAGTTCTTGTCCCTAACAAAACAGTAGTCTCCTTGAAGGAAAAATTTTACAAATTATTTACTTAAAATATCCCAAAACACAAAGTAAATCTACGCACAAGACATATAAATCATGTGCTACTGGACAAATTTTGAGACCAAACTTTAAAAACACAGATAGCAAGCATCTGAACAAAAGTTTACACCAGGAGCATATACCAGAAAAAAATAAATCACAGATAAAATACAAGTAAGTGGGAAATTTCAGATGTGGTTAAGTAATATCAAACTTCCTATTCTGGCAGGAGCTTCAGTTAACATCTTAACATCAACTTTTAGAGGATAGTCTCACTAGTTAGCAACAAGGGCCTCCCTGATGGTACAATGGGTTAAACGCAGCACGATGAAGTTATCCAGAGCCACTGCAGCATGAGTTCCATACTGTCAGGGAGATTCCAACATGGCGCAGCAGACCTCTCCTGCTTCACCCGCTGCTCCCCTCAGCAGTGTATTTCTTTCAGTCGATCTGCCTGTTCTGCTCCCCACTCTGTCTCTGGTGAATTCTCTCACCACCCCACACCTCTGGCCTACACCCCAGCTTGTATGCATAAATAAACAAATCTTTTTTTAAAAAAGGAACAAAATGTGTTAAGTTAGGAACACAATATGATAAGCCTTATATATCAGAGTGAATTTGTGACTAATTGAGACACAGAGGATGACTAGAAAATTCTGTGAGTTCTGATACAGAAAATTTGGTGACAAATAAGCTAGCTCAGGGGACAGAACGATAAAGAAGGCTATTTATTACTTGAAAGTTGTTGGGATGGAACAAAGATGTAAACCACAATGATGGTGGTGGCGGGGGGAAATGGATAGTTGTGGAAAATTTGTGATGCTGGACTATCCTGATGTAGTGTTCACTGAACAGAAGTTAGGAGAGCGTGTCAAATGTAACTCATACATCTGAGTTAGAATGAGCAGAAAATGATACTGCCATTAGGAATAGGAAAATCAAGAAAGAGGCATCTAGATGGAAAAATTGACAAGTTTTTGATGACAACACTGAACTCAAAGTGCCAAAAACTATTCAAATCAAGGTCCCCAGAGACAGATGGAAGTACAAATCTGGAGGGCTGGAGAAGGTTATTTAAGTTAAATTATTTCCACATTGAAGAGATCATTGAAAACATAGGAATAGTTGGATTTGAATTGTTCAGCAAAGACCCATTCTTTGCATTAAGCTAATTTCTCTTTATTTTCAGGACACAGGGAGAAAGATAAAGAAGGCATAGAAAGATGTCAGACAGGTAAAGAGAGAACCTGGAAAAATTCTGTACAATCAAAAAGAAGTTTCAAGGAGAGCTGTCAAGTGTTTCAAGCAAGGGAAGACATTAAGGACTAAGAATAACTGACAGTTTTTATTATAGGAGATTATCAATGATCTTTGATAGAATTTTATTGGGAAAAAAAGAAATGTTAATTTTGCCAATGGTGCCTTTTACCAACAGTGTTAGATTATATTATTTGTTCCCAATTACTCATATCCTCCCCCACTTTTGCTATTCTTCTCAGAAGGATAAATGTACTTCCAGCCCCACTGACGGTGAATTTGGCCTTGTGACTTGTTCTGGTAAACTGAATGTGGGCCCCCTTCTAAATCAGAGGTATAGATTGTGATTTTGCAGTTAGACTCTGCTTCTCTTGTGTTCTGCTTTATGCCACAAGCATGACCCAGAAGGGGCTGCTCCTCCAGCCTGGTCCTAGAATGAGAAGACAGCTAGTGCCAGGTAAACCCAGCCAAGACAGCTCAGTAACTTGCAGCCCCCTTGCAATGTAAGTTAAAAATACAAGTTTGTTTTTGTTAAGTCATTGGGATATTTGGGCTGTTTGTCACCACAGCAAAAGCTGACTAATGTACCATCTTTAGAAAATAGGTAAACTGTTCAAAATTTTTAGAATCACGAGTAACGTTGCTTTGTGAAGCAACTTGAAGCATACAAAAGTAATTTGCCTTGATTATTGTTACAAATCTGCATCAAAATTCAAAATAAAAACCATACCTGCCAGCCCTTGGTCATTCGTTTAAGAAATTTGTAGATATGTGAATCTTTGTAAATACCTCTAATAATGTGAAGTACATGGTATAAAGGCATGTTTTCTTTTAATTTGTCTCCATGAGAGCCTTAATGGTTATATAGTCACACTCTCCCAGTACCTGGATTTCTGTGCAAAGTATTTTTCCTCCCTGTTATTGTTGGCAGAAGCTGCATCATTCTGGTCTGTTCAGAACTCAACAGTCTGTACTGCCAATTGTGCTATTACAATGTTTTATTATTTCCTCCACTGTTCCTTTATTCTTGGTAACTTATTGTGATTTATGAATTGTTTTATAGCATTGTAATGTGGCTCCTGACCCTGACTTAAATAAACAAATTCCCGGGCCTCCCCAGTGGCGCAGCGGTTGAGCACTGCGCTGTGGAGCTGTTGGCCGCAAGCGATGGCGGTTCAACGCCCAGCCGGGGAGAATCCCACATGGTGCGGCAGACCTCTCCTGCCTCGCCCGCTGCTCTCCTCAGCATTGTATTTCTGATCTGCCTGTTCTGCTCCCCACTCTGTCTCTGGTGAGCCCTCTCGCCGCCCCGCGCCTCTGGCCTGTACCCCAACTTGTATACATAAATAAATAAAATTATTTTTAAAAACATAAACAAATTGCCATGTGAATATATTCAGGTATTTTTTTTAATATGGTACTTTTTCCTTTGATTTGGTCTGAAAAAAATCAATGTCATAAAAATTTAAACAGTGCCTTAGCTTAGGATGTGTACAATTTTTCACTTGTTACTCCTATTTGTGGTATTACTAGAAACTAAAATTGTGTGTTTTTGAAAATAGGGCATTACAAGTGTTTCCTTTTTATCAAAATATTTCCAAAATTATATGGATGATTTGTTACTGATAGAGTAACACTGATAATTCAGTATTTTAGTTACACTCCATATCAAATAATAAACATGTAAAGAATTAAATAACAAACAATATACTTCCATAGGGCAGTGCTGTCTAATAGTAAATCTGTTCCATCTGAAAAAGAACGAGACTGAAGACATGCTTCTGGGTGTGCTATTATCTTGACTCATGTAGAGACAGAAAATGCCACCATGAAGCGACTGCAAAGTCCAGGAGGACACAATGAGACTGGTACAGAAGCATTAGTAAAGAGACGAGAGGGATTTTTAAAAATAATGACATAACAGCTTCCAAGACAAGGCAAACTGAGGAGGAAAAGCTCTCAATGGGAAGTACATTAGGAATTTGCTTCAAGAAACAGCTTCAATGAAAGAAATTTGGATTCTTAAAAAGTAGTATTTGTGTAAAGGTTCTTTTCCCTGTTTGTATTTCTTTAAATGTTTAGTTCTTATTAAATAAGTTCTCAAGAGTATATTAGTTCTCAAGAGTGTATTTAATTAAAGTTTCTATATGTTCAGTGATTGGCCATTAAATTAATATAGTATGACATCATATTTCCACTGGAGTATACTCAAAAAGCATAATCCACTAAGTTCTTGGACTTTCCTTTTTTTCCATTTAGAATGTTCCCTTTAGATCCACACGGGCAAATATGGCATTTCAATCCACTGTAATTTCTTCCTTCAGCAATAAAGCCCTGGCGAGTTTGCCTTTAACTGGAGCCTACTCACTCCGAGTCTTCAAGAGGCAGCCCTGAGTTCTGAACCCCTTATGATTAAGTGGGGGTGGTTCTATGAACATCTACCTCAACTCAGCCCCCAAATTCAACTCTTCATTATACTACTGAAGTTGAGGAAGACCGGAAATTTTTAACCTTAAAAGGTCATTTACCTCCACAAATTATCTCCACATATCATTCAAGCAAATTTTTGTTTTGTTTTTCCCTGCTTTTTTTCTTCAGGAAACATTGTAGTCTAGATCTTGTAAGAGATCAAAAATTAAATTTTCTAATAGAAACTACAAAATGTAACAATGTCATTTATTTTCTGGTATATTTCTCCAACAAACTTTTGAAAACTACTAACAATAATAACACCAAAGTACTCATCTTGTGAGACTCTTCAAAGACTAAACTTAGTAAGTGATAAGGTAAACAGGAGATCAAATTGAAGATGACAGTCCACTTCATGAAGTTGAGTAGAACTTTATTCACTAATTTCAACACACATTACATTAATGAAAATGTACGCTAAAAGATAAAATGTGCATTGTCCCTCTCTTTACAGAATTTAAATGTTTATGCTCACCTACTCATCATAGCAATAATTAAGTCATTACCAGCACATCAAAATCAAATAGAAAGTATTTTCTTTAACTGTCAGATGTGCATAGCTCATCTTTACCTTCTTATAACTTTTCTTCCACTTTTATTATTTCCTAAGAACCACGATTTTCTTTCTTAAAGACATTGCTTATATTTATAAAACTCTATACAAGATAACAATATTGTTTCTGATTTAAAATATTATATTTTTAGGTTCCATATGCTGATAAGTTCTGGGCTTATTTAGCATCAATATTTTAATAAAATGTATAAGCAGAGAACATTAGTTTAACCTAAAGTCAACACGTTCATTGTTGTCATTACCCTATTACAGATGAGAAATTGCAATTCAGTCAGGGTTTTGTTTTGTTTTGACCAGAAGTTAAAATTAGTAGGTGAAAGCACCACCCAGGTTTGGCTCTTTTTTACCACATCCCTTTTCCTCCCTGATCTGACTCTGTCTCAAGATCTAATTTCAATTCCTGACCCTCCTTCCTCTCTCTCTGCCTCACTTCTGCTCACCAAACACATGACAACTTCTCATCCAGCAGTTTTGCACCTCTGAGTCTTCCCTCTCTAGTCTGGGATTTCTCATGCTTGGCTACAAACACCTAAATAATTTTGAAAAAATCACAATTCAAAAGTCATCATCTCTCAGGAGAGCTGCTGTGAACTCTCTCTAATATTTTTGCACCCACCACACTGCACTGTAATCTGTCTTCCTATCTCTTTCTCTACCTTTTTTCCTGCCTGCCCAGGAACTTCCTACCAGACCCTGAGCTCCTTGAGGACAAGAACGGAGATTATTCATCACTGAATCTGCAATACTTAACTGTTGAAAGAGGGAGGGAGAGAGGGAGGGACAGAGTAAATCCCAAATAGTCTATTTAAAGACATTTAGTACTGAGTCTAGGGGCTTCAATTCAAGTATAATTTTGTTTTTTATATTGTGCTAGAAATATTAAGGAAATTCTTTTACCCTGGCTTGCCTAAATTTTAAAGATATGGTTCAATAATTAACTGACAATATGAAACAGTTGTGCTCTAAAGATTAGCCAGACAGTAAAATCTCAAATTACCCATAGACAGCATTTTAGCTCAGCTGAGAGAAACCAAACTTTTGGATGAGTGACTGATATACATGCAGTTCATTTGCTCCCCTAAATACTCTAAAACAGTGTTTCTCAAGTGTGGTTAACAGACATCTCTATTTGTATCTCATATCAGAATTTGTACTCCCAAAATTATGTAATTATGTAAATGACTGCCAAATCAATAAAATTTGAAGGGAAAAAGATTGTTGGTGAATACACAGTTCATGATATTGAACCATATCTTTTCCTTGCAGATATATAGGAAAGTTTTTTCACTGATCTGAGTAGGTGTAATTCCCAAATGAGGGCATGATTCTTTGCTATGGTCATTATGATGACCTTTCTCTCTCAATTGACTTCTAGTAAGGTTAAAAGTCAAATCTGTAGCCTACCTCTGACCAGCACATAAAATATCTTACAACTTAAAGAACATGCACTATTATTATTCTGCCTTTGCTTTACTTGTTTGACTTCATTTTCCTTTACCTCATGTTTTCTAAAATAATTTTAATGAATTGTTCTATATTTTATGTTTCATTATTAGTTGATTTAAAGACTTACCGGAACAAGGTGGGGTATAATGATTTAAAGACATGAGCGTTTTGAATGATGGGGAGAGCACATATAGAATGATTTTTTAAATTTACCTGTCTTGACCCACTGTTATGTTTACTACTTTTTTTTCCAAGTTCCTGGGCCTTTCTTAAGAAATGATATCTTGGTAATTTTGGCCTCTGTATCATGTCCCTTTAAAATTTATACTTCATTTCATTATAAAAGCAATTATACTAATTTATAAAAGCTAGAGGAATTATATTTTAAGTCACTGAAGGTCCTCTCACTCAAACACAATTATTATGTTCATTGTGGTACATTTTTTTTTCATATTTTGTCAATCTGTAGCATTTTTAAATTTTAATCAGCAAGTATTTTCTGCATACTATGTGCTACTTCTTGTGTTTTTCCCTGGGATACAAAGGAAATGACACACTAGTAGCCCGTGGGCAGCTCTCGGTTTAGCGAACAATATCAACATATAAAGAAGTAACACAGTACAATGTGGTAAGCACTTAAAGACCTGTAATCTCCATGAGTAGGTGATTCTTCAACTGGGACCTAGGAAACAAAGAGGAATTCCACTGGGAGACACTAGGAGGAAGGAATGTCACACTCCACCACGCAATGGCTTGAGTTGTGGGAAAGAGACCAGCAGGTAGACAGGAAGGAAGTCAGTTGTGGGAAATGAGGCCAGAATGCAGGGAGGGAGCAGGGTTGTGAAGGGTATTATGTGCCACAAAAAGCAACGTGGGCATTCATTTCAGAGACAGTGCAAAACTAGAAACAGTTCTAGGAGGAAGAACAACATGATGAGACCTACACACAGAAGTTATCCTGGCAGCATTCAGAAGAGGCCGTCCCTTCACACAGATAAACCACAGGGAATGACGATGGCAACAGGCACAGAGGCCAGAAGAGTGGAGGGAAAAAACTGAAGTGTTAGAATCAACATGACTCAGTAATCATATTCAATGATGTCTCCATGATAGGGAGGTGGGAGGTGGCAGGGGGCAGAGACGGAGAAAAGAAAACTGAATCCAGAGCAACTTCAAAGTTTCAGGTTTAGAACACTGGTTGGACAATGTTGCCACTAACTGAGATAAGAAATACCTGTTCTAAAGAGTGGAAACTGGATGGGGGGCATGGTGGATGTGCGGAGTGGAAACTAGTAAGGAGATAAGAGTTCCGCTTGGGACATCATTCGATTCGAAGTGCTGGTGGGGCTCAGACAGAGAGCTTTATTGCTTTTGTATAATAGGATCAGGAGAAATCTAGAGAAAGACATTTGGGAGCATTCACTAAACAGATGGTAGTTAAAGCTATGAGCAGACCTTTGTTAGGACCGATTTAATGTGTGCTCGAAGTGGAAAGGAAGAAGGTAGTAAAAACCTGATGGAATAGTTAATGTGGGACAAGAGGGAGAATCAACACAAACTGGAGCCAATATCTGACTGTAGCTAGAGAAGCACATAGAGCCGAGGGAGAGATGTAATTCAAGATAAGAGGCTGGAATATGTTTTTAGTCCATAGAATGTGCACTTACAGAGCAGACAAAGATGAAAGGTAAGAAGGATTAATCAGCAGAGGAAGGACATGAGGGAAAAGAAAAGAATTGGAAGCAAGAGATAAATGTAGAGATTAACTGGAACCAGGTGAGATGCTTCTTCTAAAAGAAGAAGGAAGGAAGAGAAAATGGGCAATGATAAGATAACATTACAGGTGTGCAGTGGAAATTTAAGGCTCTTCAAGCCCATTAGCCCGATATTGAGTATGGACAGGACAGGGACACACAGAGACGGGGAGTGGGAGTGAAGGGCAAAGAGGAACTGAAGAAATGGCTCGGGAAGGCCTGCCCAGCACCGCTGCGGCTCCGCTATGAATTTACAGTAGTGTGAACTGGTCCATGACTTGCTTCCAGCTGCACTTGGCCAACTGAATAAAGAAGCAGTAAATTCACATTTGAGGATGATCCAGAATTGGGGTCTGTTTTTAATTTCTGGCAGGGGATGAGGCAATATATAACAATGTTTAATGATAAAGGTCAGTTTGTAGGATGACCCCAAATTTCAGCATCTCTAAGCAATATGAGGCTTCCCCCTTTACTTCAAAGAGGGTTAAAGTGGAACGTATGCTTTCTAGATGCAAGCAGAACTCATAAACAACTGTTTCTTAGGACTATAGGGAGGCCGGGTGGGAGAGAGACAATCAGTGGGGGGGGGGGGGGGGGGGGGAGGGGGGGGGGGGGGGGGGGGGGGAGGGAGCCGGAGGGAGGGAAGGGAAAGGGCACAAAATGGAATAGAAAAGAACACAAGGGACCATGGAGATGGATCACGGGTGAATTGGTGGTGGGCTACCCTAGGGGAATGCAAAATGTAAAAGACATAAATAACAATAAAAATATATATTAAAAAAATAAATAAATAAATAAATAAATTATTTTCCAAGGGGGAAAAAAATAAAAGACATAAATAACAATAAAAATATATATTATATTAAAAAAAACAACTGTTTCTTTATATGGAGACTTTGCATATATTGTCTTTATTGCATATATACTGCACTGATTATCTCCTTAATCTCTCTCTCCCCTGTCTCTCTCCCTCTCCCCTTCTCACCAGACAAATCCCAAATAGGATCTGGAAGGAGCTAACCTAAATGTGTTTAGATACTGTTCCAAAATTTACCAGTCAGGAAAGTCATTCCTTCTCTACTGAAAGGAGTAAGTGCAGAAACAGAAGGCAGGTATTTTATTCCACTGGAGGTCTGACCACAGGATGTAGAGTGGTAAAGGGTCCCTTCTTCCTTAACAAAGAAGGAGAGAAATAGAAGGAACAGAAACTTGATGTGCCAACAAGAAAGAAGTTCTAGTAACTGCCCAGGGTAGGAAAGTAAGTGTATTCAAGAGAGGTTAGTGGACATAAAGAAAAGACTGGCAAAGGGTGATGATATCTAAGAATAGCTTTGATAGGAGTAAGGTAGGTGTGGTGGAAAAGAGGGAGTTTGTTAGATTTTTATCAGAGAGTAAAGGCCTTTAAATCTTCAGAAAGGAAGTCGTTCCAGTGTGAACTGAACTAGGAAGATGAAGTCGATGAGCCTATGGTCACAGCGCAGTTGAGGACATCAAGTAACTAAGAGGCTAGGTACCGGATGGACTGATCACGTGGACACTCCAGTAACTCCCAACGTCGACAAGACTAAGTGTGAGGAGGAAGATAAGGAGTTAAATGCCGAGACCTTAAAGGCTGTAAAGCAAGGAGCTACATTGGGTGTGGAGATGATACTGACTGCTAGGATAGCCTTAGCAATAAGTAGGGGAATAGGGTAACATATATATTGGGCAAAGACTGGGAAAGATTTTGTTCCTGGGTGAAAAAAATGTCTTAGTGGTGGCAAGACAGAGTTAGGAGAATGCATCCATTGCTGCCTTCCCTGTTATCCCGGGAACACAAAAGGGTGAGCAGTCTCAGGGCCTAAACTGTGAAACTCCACTCTTCCACACTGCTGAGTGTTCAGAATCAACAGAATGGAATGAGGCTGAAGCAGCCAAGGGCCATGGAGATCTTCACAAACCATGCTGCTATAGCGCACACCTCCTCTGAGAAAGTCTAATACTCACAGAAGACCTGTGATGTAAACACTTCTTCAATGTACATTAACCAAAAGTATCCTAATAACTTGACAAAAGAGTCATGCAAAGTTATTAGTGAGCTAAGAATAAAATCCAGGTCTTCTGAATATAAATCTCTTTCCAGGTAACCAGCTGCATTTCATATGGATTCCTTGGCAGAGGATACCGATAAGGTACCGCAGACGCCACCACATGAAAAAAAATGGGGAAACTGGATAACGGGGCTCCAGAGATATCTCACCTTTTCAATCAAAACAGCCTTAATTTTATCTGTCTTACAGATTGATCAATCATTTAGAATTTGAAATTATTTAATATTTTTAAATAGCCTACCAGCACATGCAAAAATTTAAAGACAGAAATTAGTATTCTCAGATAGCTTGTAGTTTGCAACTTTGGAACAAAAGCTCTAACCACTTAAATAAATTGTAGGCTCCTTAAAGGTCAAGACACTGTCTTAAACCTCTTTCAAGGTCCTGCCTCCTACCAAGGTGTCCTTTACAAAATAGGTAACCAGAAAAAGATTTGTAGATGACAAGACTGACCTCTGGACACTTTGTTGCATTTGGGTGTCTTTCCCAAATGTCAAAAGTAGGACAAAGTCTTGTACTAACCAAGAAGCATCATTTCCAAAAAGGTACAAGTGAAAGCCTGAGTCTTGTTTATCAATCAATGAGTGTGACAGCTGAGCCAGGCAGGAAGCATGAGATGGAATGGCAGGAGCCCAGCCCCCCCAGGCATTAGATCCCCTGAATGTAAAGAGGGAAAATATAGTTCCCAGTGGCTAAGGAATGAATCAAAGTCACATAGTGACAAAGTACTTGTGTAGAAATGAGAGAGAAATGGATATAAATCCATTTCCATGACTTAACAGCTGTGACTTTGATGAAGATGCTTAAACTGATACTCCGTTTGCTCCTCTGTAAAGTGGGGATAACACTACATGCCTCACAAGATGTTGAAGATTCAGTGAGGTAATGTGTTTAACAGGCACTTACTCTACCTGGCAAGAAGTAACCTCTCAAGTAGTAACTGTTCTTAAGTAGGAACAGCACAGGGTGGAGTAAAAACAGTTGGACCTTGAAGCCAGAGAAAAACCTGAATCTAATCTCCAACTTTGACTCTACAACATTAATGAGTCCCTTAAACACCTCTGGGTCCCAGATTCTTCAAATGTATAAGTTGGTGATACCTATCCTTCATCTCCTTGAGGAGCACAAGAGTTTCAGGATCTTTCATCTTTTTCCATCTTCTCACAACAATGTGATGCTCACCAATCCACACTCATGTGGTCTAGATCATAAACGATGCAGAATTTAACACAGTAATCCCCCAAACTAATTTCAACCTTGATTTCATCTTTCGAAAACATTTATCAAAATTACCCATCATATTTTCTGGCATCCTGCCATTGCTGGGAGCCTCGTATTCTTTCCCTGTGAACAGTGTCTGTCTCGTATAATGTCACCAGGTCCCTGCCATCTTGCCCTCTCCATCATATCTCCCCCATCCTCGCAAACAGCACAACCCCTGCAGCACAGTCCCCCAGGTGGACTGTCTTGTCCTTTGAATCCCTTTATAGCAAGAAAGGACAAAGTCAGGTAGTATTGTCTATGTGTCTGTTCTTGCCTCATGCAATATGGGACAGTCTATTTACCCCCATGCAGTAACAACTTCATGAACTCAAAGCACAAGTATTGGCTAAAAAGCCCACACTCTGCTCCCCAACCACAAATCATATATATATACTGAGGAACAGGCACCTTTTTACTAATTCTTCCACTTACAGAATTTTTTTTTTTGTTACTCTCAGAGGAACTGTGTTAGGGACAGCTCTGGCATTACTGAAGAATTCATCTAGGGCAGTGATTCTCAATGTTGATTCATGGTAAAATCATGCAGGGAAATTTAATTATTTAAATATGCAGACTGAACTAGATACCAATCAAATCAGAATCTCTGGAAGTGAGATTCAAGCTTGAGTATTTAAAAAGTTATCTTTCCATGTGATTACACTGTATGCCAAAGTCTGAGAAACTTCTAGAGTAGTGCACCTCAAACTTGAACTTCATAAATGTACCCCAGGAAGAATTTTTAAAATAGTCATTCCCTAACCCTATGCTGACAAATTATATAATAGTCTCTGGGGATGGGTCCCAAACAATCAGTATCATTTGAAACTCTCTGATCTGTGTGGACCATTTAAAAAGCACTATTCTTTCTAAAGAATGAGAGGACAAGCCACAAACTGGGAGAAAATATTCTCAAAAGATACATTGCCCAAATTATACAGAGAGCTCAATAATAAGAAATGGAACAACCCAATTAAAAAGTGGCCAAAGACATGAACATATATATAGATGGTAAATAAGTATGTGAGAAGATGCTTAGTATCATATGATTTTAGGGAACTACAAAATAAAGTAACAATAATGTAGATACCCATATAGTGGTCAAAATCCAAACACTGACAACACCAAATTCTCTACCAAGGAGGCAAAGTAACAGGAACTCTCTTTCACCTATGGTGGGAATGCAAACACAGTCATTTTGGAAGACACTCTTGGCAGCTTCTTACAAACATACTCTTACCATATGATCCAGACATCGCACTTCTTAATATTTAAGCAAATGAGTTGAAAACATATCCACAGACAAACCTGCAAGTGAGATTTATAACTGCTTTATTCATAATTTCAAAAACGTGGGAAAAACAAGATGTCCATAAGTAGGTGAATAGATAAACAGTGGTATATAGAGACATTGGAATATTGCCCAGCACTAAAAAAGAAAATATGCAATTCAGGAAACAACATGAAAGAAACAAAAACGTCTATCACTAACCAGAAGAAACTAATCTGAAAAGATCACACACTATAAGGTTACACTCTGGGAACGCTAAATAAAAATCAGTGGTTACCAAGAGTTGGAAGGATGAACAGGAAGAGCATAGAGGATTTTTAAGGCATTAAAACAGTTCTAAATTCTATGCTGCATGGTAGATACATGTCATTATACATTTGTCTGAAACCACAGGAAACACCACCGAGAGTGAACCTTAATGTAAACAACAAATTTTGGGTGATGATTTATTTGTCAGTGGAGGTTCATGGGTATAACAAACTTATCTCTCTGGTGGAGGAGTTGATAGTTGGGGAGGCTCCAGGGATTGGGGAGGGCAGTGGACTCTGTTCTTTTCACTTAATTCTGCTATGAACCCAAACTATTAAAAAAAAAAAACCCATAAGCAGCAGCACTGTGCTCAATCCTCACTATTCACGGTGTATGCTGGAGTTTGTTAGTGCAACTTCATGGGTCTCACCTTAAACTTACTGAATCAGAATCTCTGGAATCTGTGTTTTAACAAGCACTCAACACTGCAGGTGAGTCTAATGCTCACAAAATTTTGAGATGTGCTATTCTAGAGCAGTACTGCACAAACATTAATGTGCAAGAATGACCAGGCATCTTGTTAAAGTGAAAATTTTGATTCAGTAAATCTAGATGAGGCCAGAGATTCTACATTTTGAGTAAGTTCTCAGATGACACCCGGATGCTGCCACTTCAAGGATCACAATCTGAGCAGGAAGGTTACAGGAAAATGATGGCATCAAATCTTCACTTTCCAGACCATTCTTTCATCCCTACTCCCAAACACAAAGACAGGTTCCTCCTGCTGTGAAAGTATAAGATTTCTTTTTGGTATGATTTTTAGAACCTTGGAACTCAACTGCCATTAACTTATAGGGGAAAATTTTGAGGATTCCCAAACTCTAAAATAGCCTGACAGAACATACCAAATGGAAATGTACTTTTGGATTGTGAGGAAAACCTGTACCCTATAGAAAAAGAGTACTGTTTTCCCTGCGTGCAGGCAATAGGAAGTGTCCATAAGGAATTTAAGAACTGGTAACCTGACAAAATTGGTTTCCTTTTTTATCACCCATATGTTGACAAGTCTAAATAATATCAAGGATAAACTATTCCTCCCCTCCCTTCTATACCTCACCTACAGTACTAAGCCCACTTTTCCTTGTTGTACCCCCCTTCTATAGTGGACACACAGACGAAGAGAAATAGGGTCATACAAAGTAGGAAGCTCCTAATCTCAGAGAAGTCAGAGTTCTTCCTAACCTGAGTAAATAAATCCCTTGTCTATTTTCTCAATAATATTACAAAGAAACATATTAAGGAAATTGCCAGTGTTAAGCATATTTCTGGGATAAACCAGAAAATCTCAATTCTAAACAGAGATAACTCTCTATCCAGCTCTGAAACCAGCAATTAATTAAACTGGATGAAGCTAAAGGAGGAGGAGGAAGGTGGGAAGGCAGTTGTTTTCTGGAGAAACATCCTATACAGACTTTGGCAGAAGCACAGGTGTATCACTCTGGAATGATCAAGTGACCCATATCCCTTCCAGGAAAAGATGCTCCAGACTTTCTCAAAGTGCTGCTCTTCACACCTGCACGACATGCAGATTCAAAGGCCCCACCTAGACTTGCTGAATCTGAACCAACAATCCAAGCCAAGCATCTCATAGGATTCAGATGCCCAAAATAGGTTTATAAGACACTGAGTTTAGAGGAAAGCTGAGTTCTAGGAGGTCTCATGGTGCCACCTCTTAGCTCTCTTTTTATCCCCTGAAAAGCAAGAGGTATCTGACAGCTGGTCAACATACCAGTGTCCTTTCCAGGACTGAAGGACAAGACTTCACACTATTCGGGGAGAACTGGTACTGACCTGCCCCCAGATTTATAAAACGTGCTCAGGGATTTTTCTTTCTGGTGTTGGAAATAGCAGTTCATTGAACAATTAGATTCTTTTTTTTAATCTTTGGAGTAACTGAATTGCTTAGCTAATCAGATATCTCCTGTTGACCAGCAGAACATTAGTATCCAGTCTGTGGCTTATGTTCATCAAATGCCTAGGATTTGATGGTGTGCATTTCTGATCTATCCAGTGCTGATTCTTTTTATGATGCTGCTTCTTACCTTTTTTACCTACTTCCAATTTCTTATCTTTCTATCTTTTATGTATCCTTGCAAACCACTTTAAAAGACTTTCTGGAAATAAAGTATGTTCTAAGCGAATAGACGGTAGATAGAAAGATAAATCTGTATGGACCTCATTTTTCTTGGTTATAAAATGAGAAACCCAGACTAGGTAATCACTTATGTAGCTTCCAGGTCTAAAGCCCAAAATCCTATCATAAGTCTTGGTATGACAATGACACTCCTTTTAAACATATCATATTTCTGATGTGTTATTACAACATTTTTCTAACCAAGAGCTTGTCATAAAAGTGAAAGAATATCAATTTCAGAAAGCTTTCTAGATCTACAAAATGTAATTGCTTTTCACTTCATCTGATTTTAGGACTTCATGAAAGCAATGGAAAAATAAAAACAGTGTCAGTAAAAACCTTCATCTACATTTTAATCAATTTGTTTATTCCTCAATCTTCAACCCACTTTTTTAAAACTTTGTTCCATCTTTTCCTTTTACCAGTAAGTAGACACAAAATCTTGCTTTTTCTGGCAATGACTACATTTTGACTTTCAAACTATAACATCAAATATTGTGAATGTACTCATTTTGAGTTGGTCACTTGCAAATGGTTAAAACGTTAACACTTTATGTATACTTCCTCACAATTTTTTAAAAAGCAAAGGTCAGTACCTTTAATTCTGACCATGTGCATCAATACTTTTTACTATTTTCTATTTCTTATGCATGAATATTGAATATACTCAGAAAACCATAAAATAGCAGTATTGATATGTAAATCTAATCTCCTTTCCATTACGCTGCCGTATAAAGAATCAAAAACAATAGTTCAGGGCCTCCCTGGTGGCGCAGCGGTTAAGCGCCGCGCTGTGGAGCTGTCGGCAGCGGCGACGACGATGTGAGTTCGACACCGGGCCGGGGAGAATCCCACATGGTGCGGCAGAACTCTCCTGCCTCGCCCGCTGCTCCCCTCAGCAGTGTATTTCTGATCTGCCTGTTCTGCTCCCCACTCTGTCTCTGGTGAAGCCTCTCACCACTCCACACCTCTAGACTGTACCCCAGCTGTATGTTAAAGCAAAAAAAAAAAAAAAAACAATAGTTCACAGAATGCAGCTGCCACAGAATAGGAAGATACCTTTTTCTCCTAGAGAATTTATAAAGTTCCCTTTACGTATTATCACTAACTGATTTGGAAACCATTTTAGAGTGTTTCCTAAGGTACCCTTTTGCTCCAAACTATTCTGTGATATTGCCAATAGAGCACAGCCCTGCCTGAATATCGAGTGTTTCCAGCCCCCTGTCCAAACATTGATCTAATCATCTTCCTACACAAAGTTCCCCTTTGCTTTACTTTAAAAAAAAATTATGAGATGTAGAAATATAGATGGAGCTGGAGACAAAGAAACAGACCTAGAGATAACTGTTACTGCCAAACTGAAAATTTGGTACAGTCAGAAAACTTGAAAAGGGGAGTGAATTTGACTTGATCTTTATCAAGACCTTTTGTGTTTTACACGGTATTTGAAATAAGTCTCAGTGAATTCTTATCTCCAGCCTCAAAAATAAGCAAAACCATATATAAGGAAACCAAATAGGAGAGAGATAATCAGTGGGGGGGTGGGGGGGAGGCAGAGAGAGGGAAGGAAAATCACACAAAATGGAATAGAAAAGAACACAAGGGACCATGGAGATGGATCACAGGTGAATTGGTGGTGGGCTACCCAAGGGGAATACAAAATGTAAAAGGCATAAAAAAAACAATAAAAATATATATTAAAAAAAATAATAAATAAGCAAATCAACAAACAACTAACATTTAATATAGACTTCTGTATCTCTTTTTCCCTCCTTTCCCCTACTTACTTTAATATGATCACTCTAGCGCTAAACTCTTGGTCCGGTGACTTGACTTCAGGTGCCAGGTTTGACCTCCCCAGATACAGCATTTAGACCTTCTCTAGAAACACACACAATATCGCCTCAACACCTGCTTCCTGAGGACACCCAGAATGGAAAATGCAACCTCAGCCACCCACCTTGGCTGTCCTGGAGGCAGGCTCAGATCCTCATGCAAAGATGCTAACAGAGGGTCTTCCTGGTGGCGCAGCGGTTAAGCATTGCACTGTGGAGCTGTCAGCAGCTGCGACGTGAGTTCCAGGAGTTCCACGCCCAGCCAGGGAAGATTCCCACATGGCGCAGCAGACTTCTCCTGCCTCACCGGCTGCTCCCCTCAGCAGTGTATTTCTGTCGATCTGCCTGTGCTGCTCCCCACTCTGTCTCTGGTGAACCCTCTTGCTGCCCCATGCCTCTGGCCTGTACCCCAGCTTGTATGCATAAATACATAAATCTTAAAAAAAAAAAAAGATATTAACAGAAAGTATAACCCGACCCAGACAACAACCTTTATCTGCACCTGCAACAAATCCGAGTCTGATAAAATATTCTGGCATATTTGGGTCTCCCTGGTGGGCTAGGGGCTAAATCTCAGAGCTATCACCATGGTGACCCACAAAGGCGGCCAGAGTTCAATCCCCAGCCAGGAAGCTAACCCACAGATGGTGCAGCAGACCTCTCCTGTCTCACCTGCTGCTCCCCTCAGCAGTGTATTTCAATAGATCTGCCTGTTCTGCTCCCCACTGAGTCTCTGGGTGAATCCTCTCACCTCCTGCACCTCTGGCATACACCCCAGTTCTTCTATGCAAAAATAAAATCTTTAAAAAATATATTCTGGCATAGAACAAGAGTAGCAGTCATTAGTGTCCCAATCCACATTATAGTAAATTCAAAGATTATGTGGAACTTTGCAGTTTTGACCTTGGTTCTACCCAAAATGGTCCTCTAAAAAATGCAATAAGTAGACAGAAGCTCCTAAGGGGGCCATCAGGCAAGAAACCATTTCTTTGGTTAGCATCACACCTCTCAAGCATGGAATCTCATGTAAAACCACTGATGGAGCCCCACGTTCAACACTGATCCCTCACTTCTCCTACTTATCCTGGAGTTCTCTCACTGACTCACATTTAAGATGTAAAGAATATAAGCACTTTTTAACACTCTCAACCGACCCTTTGAACAAATTTAACCGACCATCAGAATTCAATTGATCAAATATCACTGTCAGAGCCTTCATTTCAGACAATGTATGATTTTTAACAAGGCCTTACATGAAAGCGAAGACTCAAAACAGGAAAAAGTAATAATGAACAGATTTAAAATACACAAAATGGAGTCTGTAAGAACAGCCTCTTGTAAAGTCCCTTTGAAGTATTTTTTAAATCATTTCTAATCAATACAATCTAATTCACTAACATAATGGCAATGAAAGTTATTGCAAATAGGAAAAATGAGCAAGTCACATCATTACAAATATTTTTGTTGCCCTTTTCAAGATTTGTGAAATCCAGAGTTGAACATAGTAATTTAATGCCTTTTAAACTGTCACCTAAATATCATGTTCCTTTTAAAATTACAACTTCTCTTGCTCCTAATGAGTCATAAATCCATTACTGTTAAAACCATGAGTGTGATTCCAGGTTAAAAAGTGCCACATAGTTGGTTCACATTTTATTATGCCCATTAAATTACTTTTGTTGTCTTTTTCAGATTTTTTAAAGTGTGTTTTTCACTTAATAGTGGTTTTATAGTGTTAGAAAATGAAGGCTATTTTTTAAATTTAAAGCTTATGTTTTAAAGCTTTATTTCAGAATTTGCAGACTTCATCTTATTCATCTTTATAAGGCTGGTGCCTAGTATCATGCTAGGATATGGCTGAGAGCGAATAAATGCTGATTGAATTAAGAAAAAAATAGGCTTTACACAATAAATTACTCACTAAAGCCAGGCTAAGATGATATTGTGATCATAATTCTATTCCAGGCCTGATCAAGCAGGATTTGAAACTTCTAAGAGGGCTGTTTGCTTCTGCTTGCTTGCTTTCTTCTAGTTTGTTTGCATCATTTGTATCTTAAAGATGACATATTTCTTCAAATTCACAGATTTAAAGGAAACATCACTTTAATAATAACTTTCAGATGAAAAAATATCAAAATAAATGTATAAATCAATTTTATGATGCATCACAATCTTATAAATGTTAACATAAAAAATTTAATGTCTTAGAACCTGCAACTAGAGCCTAATAGTAGCTACTTATCTTGTTATCATGACCCATCTTTGTTTTATTTTGCAGCCCATCAACTGAATTTCGGATAGGATGTGTATTCTGAAGAAGTGTGGTAGGTTTTTATACCATGACACTGTTTGGGGGAAGTCTATGGCCAATATTAGGACAGGGTCCATGTCTTCCTATGACCTTTTATTCGATGTCTATTGTGCAAAGCAATCCTAAAAAACAGGATTCAGCAAACAACTCATGTCAAAAGGGAAAAGATAATACTTCTAACTAAACAGAAGCACCAAAAGTACCTTGAAAGAAAGAACTTTAGAATGTGCATATTAAATTTTATTCAATAATAATGTTTTAATCTAAGAAATAATGAGAGTAAATTAGGCAGGCTTCTCCTTTCCTCTAACCTATTTAATCCAAAGCACTTTGCTCTTATTCCCCTAACCAAACGATAAATTCCTTAAAGACAGGGACCAAGGACTTCATATTTGTTAATATTCCCAAAATTTCAAGTACAATGTAAGGGTTCCAATAACTATTCCTGAGTGCTGTGTTTCTATAGCAGAGAATATCAAATTACAGGTTGTATCCTCCTGACTGTTCTTAATTTCTCTCACTGACTTACTTCTAAAATAGCCAAAGGATTTCACGACATTCTGGGGATATTATGAAGAAGAATAAAAAAGGGATATTTTGAGAGATATATTGATATATTTTCACTTTTGGTTTCTTTCCTTGCAAACTTTAAGCATTTTCCACTCCCAATAAGGGCAATAAGAAAGTAGAGAGATTTGACTAAAATTTCAACAAGACAAGGGAGAAAGAATAAAGCCCTGTGGCTAAAGGAAAAGGGACTGAGTAGAGCGAGAAAGAAGAAATTATTCAAGAGCGCCCTGTCTCATGCTTTGTTCCCAAGGAACCCTCAGTACCAAGGAGAAACCTAAGAAAAGGAGTAGGAAGAGCAGAGAGAGGCCAGAGAAGCCCAAAACAGAGGGCTTTGCACCATGATTTCCACTGGGAACTCTAGGAGGGGCTACCTTGAGGAAGACCCTGCATTAACATCTGACAAATATATAGTAGAGTCAGGATGCTGTGGTTCAGTCTGTATCAGATGTGTAAAGAAGGCAGAATTCCTAGCCTGTCCCAGAGAAAAAGTGAAAAGTAGCTGAGGGTTCCATCCGGTGAACTCTCTAAGATGATTGCAGAAAGAAAGAAGACAGGGGTTGTGTAGTAGAATGTTGATAGATGACACCATCCAAGAATCATAGAAACCACTGCCAAAAGAAGCTAAAAGCAGGATAAAGTGGGATGACAAGATAAAGGCCATCATCACATTTGCCCACGCCAAGAAACAAATCAAGAATCAAACCACCATGGTCCACCAGGTTTGGCAGATTTTGTTGTGCAGAAATCAAGATAAACACCTAAATGGGAGAACAAATAGGCCTGGGACTCTCACTTAACACCATGTGGGGATGGGTTCGTCTCCATTCCCCATGATGAGAACCTTCTTGGGAAGACTGAGAAAGGAAGAGACTTGAATTTTTTTTCAATTCCCTTTTTTAAAACTAGTTTAAACTGAGGGAAAATGGAATTACTTTCAATTAACAAATTATGTTTTTCTTACCTTTCATAATCATAAGGGCATGAGAGCAAATGAGATAAGTTATAAAATAAAGAAAGGTGGTTTTCTTCACACTTTTAAGTTATGGTATGCTGACTTGGGCGTGTATCTCCCCTCCCTTGGGCATGACAAGGAACAGTGTGTACATAATTTAAGAAAGCAACTTCGGTTTCAAAACTAAGGACACTGCACCACTGAAAACAAGTGTTTTAATCACTTGTTTTCCTGACTGCTTAAAGTAGGTTAAGAAAAAAATCTTTTCCAACTAAGAAAAGGAGAGAAATCATTATGACATGAGACTTCAGTGAAATTCTGCCCTATTAAGTTTTGTTAAGGAGCAAAGTGCCAGATGAGGGGATTTCAGGGATGAGTTATTATATTTGCAAATTAGTGTAATGAAAATTACCAAGGCAGTACCATGAATTTAAATGAACTGTGCTTTTTTTCTTGTTTTAATGTAAAATACTTGTTCATTTCTTCTAAGAAATAGTTAAGATTGCTGTTTTTTTTTTGCATAAATCAATATGCTCTAAACAATAAAGCTGAGAGCCCAGTAAAGTCTATAAAATGTAGCTGTGTAGATGTCTTTTCCCAAGGCTTTATTCCAGGAGTTAAACAGCAGTTTCTATTTCTAGTCGACTACTGTCTTTATCAAATTACTTCCTTGACTCAATGACATAGTTTTAAGACTTATCTTCTAAAGGAAAGCTTTAATTTCTCACCTTTTTTCTTGAAGTTTATAAATGTAATTTTTTAAATAGGATTGACCATTATTATATTTTGAGGGATTTGTCTTGTGATTTTTTAAAATTTTATTGTTATTATTACTTATGTCTTTTACATTATTGTGTATTCTCAATAGGTTTCCCACCACCAATTCACCCATGAACCGTTTTTTAAATATTTATTTACTTATGCATACAAGCTGGGGTGTAGGCCAGAGGTGTAGTGTGGTGAGAGTATTCACCAGAGACAGAGTGGAGAGCAGAACAGACAGAGAGACCGAAGTACACTGCTTAGGGGAGCAGCGTGCGAGGCAGGAGAGGTCTGCTGAGCCATGTGGGAATCTCCTTGGCCAGGTATTGAACTCGTGCTACAGTGGCTCTGGATAGCTTCATAGTGCTGCGCTTAACCCGTTGTGCCACCAGGGAGGCCCTATTTTGAGGGATTTTTAAGTAATATTGGAAACAATCCTGTGTGTGTAAAACTACTTGTATAAAACGTCACAATTATTAACTTCATTATTCATCATGAAAACATACATGGGTCTTATTAACTTCACTAAGAGTACCTTATTATATTTCATAATTATCTACAGATATATGTTCAAATATATGCAAAAAAGCATTTTAGTCCAATAGTAAATCACTTGTTTGTACCCTTGAGTTCTTAGTCATGTAGCTTTGCAAAATGAGATCCAAAGAAGCAAATATAAGAAAGGAAATAAAGAAAAAGGATACTGGAGATGGGGGACAACAATCTTGTAATTACAGATTATTATGTTAAATGTATCTTATTAGATATAAGATAGTAATGCTAATGGATGTTCACCCCTTAGCTTCTACTGTGTAGCAAAATACAAAATGTGTTTTTAATGACTGTAGCATACTGATTATGTTTCTCTGAAATCTATTTGAAAGTAAAATAGCTTAAAATATTATGTAGAAAGTTTTAACTCTAATAATCTTAAACACTTAAATCAGAAAACTGGTTTTCTTATCTAATTACAGTAAATTTTTGCTTATTTTTATTCTAAGTCTTAAGAAAGTTAGCAGAACAAATTGCTCACTATGCATTCTGATACCACAGTAATTTAATGTCCTATAAAAAGTAAACTAGATTTGTTTTACTGTTCATTAAATAAGGAAATTGAACTAGAAAATACCATGATTTCCAACATTCTCAGATTATTGACTGTTTTACCTAGTTTTTCATGGTAGAATTTAGTCAAAAAGAATTCTGTTATCTTGAATATTTCGAAAAGACAGAACAATGATGACAGAAGAATGTCTGAGCTCACAGTAGCCTGAAATTTGGGCTGACATGACATTTTGCCCATTCTAAATACAGAGTAGTTTGGTAAACCTTCCAAACCGATTGAGTCTGATTTCAATTCCACCCTCAGGTATCGCCTCATAACACTGGTCAACAGTGAGATTGTTACTGATTGAAAAAGGCCCTAATCTGTAGTATCTTGGTGTGCTGAACGTGAATATAACCCTGAAAATTTTTATTAGCTCTCGTTTTGAAGATATTTCATATAATTCATTTTATGTTTCACCATGTAAATTTATCCAATAGGACTGCAACAACATCCTAAATCAGCCTAGAATGATATAATATTGCATCGCATTGCATAATACCATCATGCACACATCATCCAGAGTTAATTGCATCATTTTCTGATGCAATGCAATACTACTGCCAGGCAGCTGCTGAAGTAAGCTGACATCAGCAGCGCACTACAGAAAGCCCTGTCGGAAAGGTTGAGCATTGAAAATATTTCAAACTTTGTGCGAGACAGTGTAAGCTACTGTTTCATAGAACTGTTATGATTTTATCCATTTAGGCACACTACAGAACAGTCATGCCTCGAAAGTGCGTTAATAGCGTGGACAATTTCTGCTCTATTTGTGGGGAAGTGACATTTGCCAACCAGAAGAAAAGTATCACTTCTCAAGTGAAGAAGGCTTATCATCTTGACTACGGATGCAAGGTTGGTGACCAAGACAAGCCTTGGGCCCCGCATATATGCTGGGCTACATGTACAACACAGCTTTCACAGTGATGAAATGGCAAAAGACCATCAATGCCGTTTGCAATCCCCTTGGTGTGGAGATAGCCAAGCAACCACATAAAAGACTGTTACTTCTTCCTCTTTCCGGAGGAATAATGAAGCAAAAGAAGTCAAGAATAGTCTACCCAAACATTCCGTCTGCATTGAGACCAGTTCCACATGGTGAGGGACTTCCTATTCCAGAACCTGCAGCAGAATATTCTCTTGAGTCATCTGATGAGGACAAGGGTGAGCTGACCTGTTCTTCTCCTGTTTCATCACCATGCAGTGATCCAGATTTTCACTGTGGTGCATCATCAACCCCACACAGGCTAACACAGGAAGAACTCAATGACCTGGTTCATGATTTGGATTTACCCAAGAACAAGGCAGAATTGCTAGGACCAAGACTCCAACAATGGAATCTTCTAGAAGAAGATGTCACAATTACTATATATCAAAAGCACCACCAGCAGTTGGAGCCTTTCTTCAGAAAGGATTCTGGTATTCTGTTCTGATATTGAGGACCTCATGTGTCTTAGAAATCACTCAGGACCCATAAGAATGGAGACTATTTCTAGACTCTTCGAAACGGAGTCTTAAAGCTTACTTTTGCACAATGGAAACCATCTTCTATCTATTCTATTCCTGAACAGCTGTACAAGAGACAAGCAAAGAAATGTAAGAAGTAGTCTATGACTTGATTTTTTACAGGTATTAACCATAGGCCTATTACTATTGGCATGCATTTCATGATGTAAACATCAATTTATTGCAGATTACAAAAAATTAGAGCCAAAATTAGAATTTGACTGTCAGATTCATGTTGAGCACATACAAATTGATAGGAAATGATGAATTTTATTTCAGTAACATGTCTTTTGTAAAAATTTGTTGACCAGTGTAATAGTCTCTTAAAGAAAAAGCCTGTCTAATCTAGACCCCAAGCTATTTTGATCTACCTCCAAATGTGTCTGGGAATCTCAGAATATTTATAGGGGACTCCCAAAGGGAGAATATAACTAATAATTTTTCACAATTTAAGAAGGTATACGTAGGGGTGGGTGCATACACCTCTACATATTCACAACTTAGGACAAATTATTCACCCTGTTTGAACATTTAATATATTACACGCAAAATGAAAAAAAATGCACTAATGATCTCTAAAGTTCCTGCCAGTTCAAAAATTCTGTGATTTCCTCAACTTAGAGCCCCTTCCTCCCATCTCCATTAAAATTAGGATGAAACATAAAAATTTTCATCAAAAAGACAATATTTTCAATTTGGATGAGAGGTTAAAAATCTAAATGACAAATTGTATTTTTAAAAAGCTTATATTAGACATAAAGTTTAAAGGATTTAATAACATTAGTTGGTATAATCAAGAAATCAACATGAACCCAAGACCATATGTAAAAATCTTTTGCATTTCTGCCATTAGAAGTAACCCAACTCAAAATGTATGCTTATCATCACCATTCATACACATCCTCTTGCATCCAAAAATGGAAAAAAATAAAAGTAAGGAAACTTGAAAAGTAACTAATCAGGATGAGAATGCAACATCTTGTGGGAATCAAAAAATAAAGACATTTTAAAAATGTCTGTGATATATTGAGAAAACTAAAGAGACAACTTATAGAACTCTCATTGGCCAATTTGCAAAAACTTGATTATCCAAAAGTGAAGAGTAATTAGTCAATGGGTACAAATTGAGTGATTGAATAGCCATTGTTTTATTTTTTAAAGGGAAAATTAACATAAAACTATAAAAGAAAAGTGAACCTAAAAGAATATAATCACTTTATATTAATTTTAATATGGAGAGGAATGATAGCAAATATAAGTATTCTGTTCTAGTAAATATACCACATATGTAAAAGTATGGCCCTCATCCTGTGTAAATTGGTTGGATACAAAGAAGTAGAGTAAATCAGGCAGTCCTGGTATTGATAGAAACTATTCCAAAACAGAAATGATTTATCACTAGTGGTTAGATCCAAAACCAGTGGAAAGATGACCCAAAGTTAATCAGTGTCATGGGCGTTGCACAGTGTAACTGAGCTCCAAGATGATAAATTGGTCAATAGCCTATAAAAGAAATGTTTTTACTCAGGCTTCAAACCTTTCTTCCTGGGAGATGAAATCTCAATGGCTTTACTAATTAAAATATGGTGTTAATATATACTAAATATAATTGGAGACAAATTCAGAACAACTAAAGTTAATATTAAAAAAAGGTATACATTGAGCTTAAAAAGGCCCATTGGGGTGGTTGGAGGTGGGTTACCCAAGGGGAATACAAAATGTAAAAGATATAAATAGCAATAAACATATATATTAAAAATAAAAAGGCCCATTGACAAAGCAGATCTATTTCTATAGGGTCCAACCCAAATCATGCCATCTCAGGTTGGGAAATGATAACCAGACTCCAATAGCTAATAATTTAATATCCCAATGAAAAAACAGGTGCTTGATCACTCAGAGCCTATCATCTGGGAAAATTCAAAATGAATTCTAAAACTAGAAAGGAAGATATAATATTAACAACAATAACATAAAGTAAATAAACCAAAAAATTTAAATTCACAGTATCAGTAACTCTCTACTTTACTTATGATGGGTAATAGCCATAAAAATTTTTGTGACTTTTGTGTCTTTGTTCTAATTTTTAAGTATCCAAAGCTAAACATCTGATACGGAAGCTTTTTAATTATAGTTATATATTTAAGAGAACCTGATTAAATATTTTTGTAATCAATGTTTTTGTCCACTAATGTATAAATACTTCAGAGGAACTCATGCAGATATATACTTATATAATACACAAAACGTTTATAGTAGCATTATTCATAATAACTAGTCCCCCAACCCCCCAAAAAAAAACAACGGAGATAATCAAAATCCATTCTCAGTCTATCTATGGCTGAAAATGGACTGAACGATTACAACTACATGTAGAAACAGAGATGAATCTCATAGCATAAGCAACAAAAAGATATATACATTATATGTAAAGTATAAAACATATTAAACCTAACTGTCTTATATAGAGTTGTACATACTAGTGGAAAACTATAAAGAATCGTAAAGAAATGGTTATCATAAAAGTCCGGATAGTGGTTAGCATTGCTAAAGAGAAGGTTATGATGGATTTATGCTTTGGAGTGCTAATAATTTTCTTAACTAGGGTGGTGGTTACATGAAATAATTTTTATGATTATTTATTAAGCTTTACACATGATTTTATATTACTAAAACATCCATGTGGCAATATAAATTTGTAAGTTAATATGGAAATTAAAAACCTAGAGGTTTTGCAGAGTTCATTATTATTCACTAATTGTGCCATATGTTCCTCTATATTTTAGAATATTTTGAAATTAAGTTGTGGCCAGTGTGATTATTTCTGACTAACAGGCTATTAGCAAAATCACATGTGTCCGTCTGGCCTGAAGCACATAACAGCAGCAGCAAGTTCTTCATACCTCTTTTCCCCTACTATGGCAGCTTGAAATCCTATGTTAAAACAGTGACGCTACAAAATATAAGCAAACTGGATCTCTGCACGCCACAGAGGAAGGAAGTTCTGTGGGACTGCTAGGTCCTCAGAGTGGCTTGCATGAACGCAAAGTAAATTTCACATTAACAGCCATTAAGAGCTTATGAATTAAATGTTTCTGCATCATAGCCCAGCCTAAATGATCAATACTAATGGGTTCAGAGTAAATCAGATTAAAAATAAACAGAACTAAAATTATTGAATAATATGCTCCTCAGACTTTTTTTTAAAGGGAAATGAGAAATAGAGAGAAAGAGGCAAGAAGAATAAAATGGGAAGGTCTAGTATATTTTTAAATATATATCTGAAATTCTCCACATAAAATAGAAAGGTAAAATCATAGAGATGTAAGTCCTGGATCTTTCAGAATTGTTTAGAGAGAGATTTCTTCAAACTCTGGAAATCCTGTATTCCCAAGATGAAGAAAAAGAAATCCACGCTTAAGCATGTTACATATAATAAAGAAAACTAACTCAAAAGTTGGTTTTTGAAAAAGAATAGTAATCTATTTCAGCAATATTAATCAAGAAAAAAAAAGAACAAAAGACACAGCATCAAGAAAATGAAGTGTCCTTAAAATAAGAGCACAACTTCAGATGAAAGAGAGAATGAGGGAACAAAGAACATTACATATAATATACCAAGCTGAAAACTGTTTAACAAAATCAATTTAATCAGTAATCAGGCATCTTCATACAAAGAAAATACCAGTCCCAGATGGCCTTAAGGGCAAATTTCTACCAAATGTTCAAAGAACAAACCATTTCAGTTTTGTGAAAACTTTTCCAAACACTACATTTTTAAAAAAGGCAACTTTTTAAAGAGGCTAATTAGTTATCACTGCAATAGAGTTCAGTATTTTATAATGATGTGTGATGTGGTATTGACATGGGAAGAGAAAAACAGCCCTGCGCAGAGTTCATGACCAGAGCTGTGAATATACACAAATGTGCTGTGTGATAGAGACAGAGGAACAGGAGACCCTGCGGTAAATTGTGCTGGAGCAGATGACTCTTCATCTGGGGAGAGGGGGGCAGGTTCTGAACTGAAAGATGTAAACAAAAAGAGCAAGACCATGAATTCCTGAGTCAAATTAACTCAGATGAGAACTTGCAGAATTACTGTAGTGGCAAGAAGTATGGGGGTTAAGAGTATGTTCTTTGTAAGGCCAGGCTCATTCCATCATCTACTAACCACCTGAATTTAACCGTATTGAAGTCACAAATTGACTGAATTCGCTTACTGAAGGAACTTTTGCATGCATTGAATGTACTGTGTAGTAAACACACATCTTGCTTCTCAGTGACACATACCTGAAACTTACATATTGTTATAAACTAATGTTACTTCAATTTTTAAAAAAAGCTTTCATTCTGTGCCATTGACTAGTGAAGTTAGTATCTCTTTTCCTAGAGGCTGAATTAATTTTTGAACCATCTGTACAAACCAAACTAGTGAAAATTACGCTGAGTCCTATTAATAGAACTTTTCATTTAAAATATTAATAAATGATTAACAGAATATCAACTAACAGATGAATACTAGCTTGTCAACCCTGTTAAATAACAGATATGTGTTTACTGCATTGAAAATCACTAGGTAAAATCATAAGCATTTACAACTGCTAGAAAATAGCAATTTCAGGTAAATTAAACTGGCACTAGAAGCAAAATTAAATTCTTATGTCAAGTGAATACAGATAAGCCTTGAAAATACTGCAATATTTGTGCAGCAAGAGGACAACACACTGGATAGTTCCATTAATACCTTCTATGAAGATAAAATTCACCAGTGACATTCAGGGAAAAGATTATCTGTTCAAACACTTTGAAATATTTAATTTGAAGAAATTCAAAGAAAAAAATGTCACTATTTTATCAGTGGGTTGCTTTCCTTTAAGCAGTGCAGTATAATAGGGAATTCAACCCAGTCTAATTTTTTAATTCTCTTTTCGATATTCAGATCCACAAAGGTCAGGCATGTCCTACACTGAAAGATATGCTCATTGCAAATGAATTGAAATGGTCCAGCTTAGAACTGCGCCCTGCAGAGACTTGCCACATCAGGAGGGAATATGTTCTAGGGCTGCACACGGAAAGAAAAGTCTGTAAAGCTTGTTACTGATATAAAAATGCCTTGGACGGCATACTCTTACTTCAAATTCTGTGTTATAATGCTGCTTCAGTATTTCTGGTTATGTTGGGGATCAAATCTCAGTGCCATCTAATTTCACTTCTGTCTAGGAAGGTGTAATTGCTGCCGAATTGATATGAGGAGCCTGGGATGATAACAAGGAGTAGTGGTAGTCTCTATGGGCACACAGGAAATCATGGGCCTTCAGAATGAAGAGAGAGTGAGAGACGAGGAATTAAGCCAATGAGCTCATTTCATTCATTTATTTAATAAATATTTGTTGAGTTTCTAAGTACTGTTAAGCCAAGGACTCTTACGAACATGGAATAAATTAGTGAATAAAAGATCCCCGCCCTCAAGTAGCTTACATTCTCATTGCGAAAAACAAATAATAACAAATACAGCAAATAATTTACACAGAATGTAATGTAATGAGGTGCTCTGTGCCTATGGGGGTTAGGTAGAATAAGGGGGGGGGGAGATTGAGACTGTCAGATTTGGGGTAGGGTAAAAATGGTGCTCAGAGTGGAGCTCACTAAGAAGAGAATTATTAAAGACTTGGTCAAAGTTTCAATCCTTACTGGTAGATCACTCACTGAATAGCCAAGAAGAAATGAAATATTTAAATGTGTCATTATAAGCATTGTACCTATAAATACATACCGATGTATACTTACTTTCTCTCAATAGAAACAAAGCATTTTGATTTAAATGCTCTTTTAGGAGTCATAGGTTTAAAAGGATATTTTCAACCTGACTTTTCTTAACATTTTACTAATGAAAGTGACCTTATGTCCCCAAATGACCCCTGTTTTGATGGTGTCTGTGTCATTCTTTGTTATGAAATAGTCTGCTTCCTTAGCTGCACTGGATTGGCTTACACACCAAGGAGTTAGACGCCCATTCATCTCTGAAGTGTTTTCAGAAAAAAACTGCCAATGGAAATACGCACAGCTAACAAATAACCCAATTTCATCATCTCTCTGAAGAAGTATAAAAAGTGGTTCCCTTAACTCAGACTGTTGTTCTCAGTAATGTCTCTCAATCTGTCTCTTCCTCTATGAAGCCCATGGCACATCCGAGTGTTAATTCTGGATGCTAGGGTACGTTTCCTTATCTCTTTAGACTCAACCTCCATCCTTAAGAACAAGAATTTTAGAGCCATAATCTGCTGGTCTAGCAAGGAAGACAGAAAAATCCCCAAAGTTGATGAAAAATGACAAAATGCTGAAACCAGAATGGTAGGCAAGCTCTAAAACCACAGCTACATTAGCTATTAACACCATATATATTAACACCATCAATATTAACATAAAATTTTGGGGACGAATGGTTGTGTGGGAGAACATGCTTCTCCAAGGAACATAATCCTTGGATCCAACGGAAGAGGGGGGGTGGCATTAAATTAGGATATTAAAAGATCTACACAGTGAAAAAATGATCTAGAAGAAAACTCACTTGCTTTCAAAGGAAGGGATAAGGATACATATTTATTTATCTCTGTTCAGCTCTAGGTAAAATAGTTTTCAAAAATAGTAAAAACAGCAAATAAAGATTTAATATGCATCCAAGATTTATTTACTCATTAATGAGGGAAGCAGCAGGATGAACCAGCTGGAATATGATTGCCATTTTAGATATTGGTTAATATCCTACAGTCTTAATTATCGGCAATAAAACTTTAACTATGGAGGTTATCTTTTCTACCAAATAAAAGTCATTTGCATCTGTACCAAGTAAGTCTTTCTGAGAGTCAATTTTCTACAAATAAACCTGTAACTTCACAGAGTCTGAGCTCTAATCAATAATAAATAGTAAGTCAAACAAAAGCACATTCTTCTAGAGCTAGGCCAACCAATATAAGAGCCACTATACATAAAGGACTATATAAATTTAAAATAATTGAAATGAAAACTCAGCTCAACTGCATTAGCCTCATTTCAAGTGTTCAATAAGCACAAATGGCTGATGCCTACTAGGTGGGACAATGCAGATTGACAGATATTTCCATCACCTCAGTCAGTTCTGGACTGTGTTGTCCTAGAAAATTAAATCATCCTTGGGTAGACTCTTAGATAATGCATTAATGTGACAGTGAAAGGACAGAGTCATCTTTCCATCTTATTTCTAAGTTTTGGATAATTTTTGTTGACAGTGGAAATATTAATAATGATAATCACAAAATCCCCACGAATTTGTCATCTTACGTTTGTTTCTGCCTTCTTTCAGGTCTCAAACTCAACTTCATTCATGTCACCCTCACTATAGACGATATCCTAACTTAAGAAATTAAAGTGACCCCTAGTTGAATTACATACTTTCTCTTTGAAATATCTTTGGAATTTCATTTTATTTGTCTAAACCACCTTACTGCAGTATTATTAATATATTTTTAAAAACTGCACATACTGAATATGTATAACATAATGAGTATATATGTTTTAAGTATATATACCCTTGAAATTATCACCACTATCTATGCCATAAATATACCAAAAAGTTTTCTCCTGCTCTCTTTATTGTTATTTTTAGCCATGTGATAAGAATACTTAACATTAGATCTACTCTCATTTTTTTAAAGATTTATTTATTTATGCATACAAGCTGGGGTACAGACCAGAGGTGTGGGGCGGTGAGAAGGTTCACCAGAGACAGAGTGGGGGGCAGAATAGGCAGATCAATGAAAATACACTGCTGAGGGGAGCAGCAGGTGAGGCAGGAGAGGTCTGCCGCGCCATGTGGGAAGTTCCCCAGCCCGCTGTCGACAGCTCCATAGCACAGCCCCTAACCTCTGGGCCACAGGGGAGGCCCCTCTCATTTTTTTTAAGTATACTACAGTATCATTACTTTATTCCCTAGTCCAGGGACATACTGAGAATTCTCCAATAAAGTTCTAGTAGTACTCTTTTGGAATAAATTATTATCCATAAATTTATTACTGAAACTTGATTTTTTTCCTTAAAGATAACAGGAAGCATAAGGGATTCTGGGAAACATTTAACATTAATGATAATACCTAGCATTTGTTACAAGATTTATGTTTACAAAATGCTTTCAGAAATAAGAGAGCGATTCCCTCTTCTGGGAAAGTCTGATGATCTAGCATTATTTGGTCCTTAAAGAGTTCACACATGGCTTCTATTACAAGTTACCCCAGGAGAGTTGCTCTTTGGATGACTTAGTCATCTACACCTGTGGATTTCTCATATAAACTTGTCATTCCGTCTCTTCCCTGTAAAGGTAAGTTCTTTTATATGTGTATCTCTCTATTACAGTATAGAAGAAAATGGGTGTGAATGCTATTTCCTCAATTGGAAATTGTGTGACTGTGCATGGCTGACCTTCAGTTTCTTCACCTGTAAAACTGGGAGTAGAAACATCTACCTCAGGACTGCTCTGAAAGCCAAATAACACAAAATTTGTTTATTCTCACATGACATTTATTATGCCTTTTGCCTTCCTTAGCATACTTGAACTTAACCATTTTTCAAAGATAGAAAAGTCCTTCCATGGTATCACCATTCAAAACACAACTACTTATTGATAATCACATCAAATATAGGATGTATTTTAATCTCATGAAAAAGTGATATATGAAGGATGGAAATGGGAAAAACACAAAAGTACACAATTAGTGATAATTTGCTGTAAAATATGCTACTTGCACTGAGATCCAATTCAAATTGTAGAAAATCTAATATCAGATGAAAAAAGTAAATTCCAATATATTAATAATTATAATAAATATAAATGAAATAAATTGACCTGGTAAGAGATGAAATCTCAGATTGATAGGAAAACTGTTTTGTTTAGAAGAAACATTAGCTAAAAACTGAAAGATAAAAGTGAAGAGGCAGAAAAAGCATCAACCAGACAAACAGTAACCAAAAGACACATGGTATAATAATACTAACATGAAACTAAATAGTTTTTAGGTCATAGGATAAGGCTATTCAGTATTACTCTTTTGTGAGTAGTTTATGTATTTGCCTTCTTTTCTATTAGATTTCCC
This sequence comes from Scalopus aquaticus, assembly GCA_004024925.1. Classification (NCBI taxonomy): domain Eukaryota; kingdom Metazoa; phylum Chordata; class Mammalia; order Eulipotyphla; family Talpidae; genus Scalopus; species Scalopus aquaticus. Next base: position 145,250 of record PVIJ01001667.1, read on the forward strand.
ATCTTTTCTCAATGATTTGCTTTTTCACACATTCTAGAACCTAAGCTCTTGATAATTTTAAACGTCATGAATGAATTTTTAGTTTTTCATCTGTTGTTAACTTTGTCTATAATATCCTTGGTGGAACAATGTATCAATCTTTCTCTTACAGTTTTTACCTTCAGAAATTTTCCTAAGAGGTCTTTTTTTTTACCTTAGAACACAAAGATATCCCCTGACTTAAATTTCCATCTTTTAGTCTTGTGATTATACCTTTTTCATTGAGTTCTTTTTTCTCCTTTCTTTGTCATTGTCTGATAGAAGTTGTAATTTCCTTTTCTCCTGTGAATGATTTCATGACTTGATTTCCTCCTATGCTTTTTAATTATTATCTCTACATTTTTAACATGAAAAGTTGACTGAACACAGTCTTAAAATCTATGTTATCCTCTTAGACAAAATAGATTCCAATCTTCCCTTGTACCAAGCCTTTATCTTCCATGATGTTACTGTGGAATATTTTGCTTCCACTTTATCACTCAAATTTTATTTCTAGTCAGTGCTTATTCAGATTTACTAATATGCATTTTGTTTCTAACTTCTTCCTTCTGAGTTCAACTTTCTCTCTTCTGAAGTACAATTTTTTCAGTTCTTACAGCAAGGAGGTGTCTTTAAGTCGTAAATGTTTTGTTCTTGTAAATCTGAAAATGTCTATATTTTACCTTCACTCTTGTATTATAGTTTAACATGGTGTAGAATTCTAAGGTAACAGTTCTTTCCATCAAAACTTTCACTTTCCTCAGCAGTCTACTGCTGATGAAATATCTGTAGACAGCTTTTCTCACTGGTGGCTTTTCCAGTTTGGGCTATGCCTTAAAAGATTCTGCAGTTTTCACTACAGAATGTTTGTATATAACTGTATTTCCTATTCTTTAGAATCTGTGTGCTTTTTCAAAGTGGGTATGGATATATGTCTTCAATACTATGAGGGGAAAAAAACAGACAGGTTATCTTTGCCTCTCCCCCATTTTTCAGTTTTCAATACTAGCTTTATGTTGACCTTCTCAGTCTTTCTTGCAGGTTGCTTAGCCGGTCTTGCAGACTTACTTTCTTCCTATCTTTTCATCTTTTGGATCAGCACTCTAGGTGACATTCTCAGATCCATCTTTCACTTTATTAACTATATCTCTGTTGTACCTAATACGTTATTTAAGTCATTTTTCAAGTTTATAGTTTTAAGAACTTTTTTTTAATGTTATTTATGTCTTTTACATTTTGTATTCCCCTTGGGTAACCCACCACCAATTCACCCATGATCCATCTCCGTGGTCCCTTGTGTTCTTTTCTACTCCATTTTGTGGACTTATCTTCCCCTGCCCCCACCCCCACTGACTGTCTCTCTCCTATTTGGTTTCCTTATAATCCTGTTATAAGTGAAACCATTCGATATTTTTCTCTTTCTTTCTGGCTTATTTCACTGAGTATGATCCCTTCTAATTCCATCCATGTCGCTGCAGATTGCATGTGTTTATCTCTTTGAATGCTGAATAGTATTCTATTGTGTATATGTACTACATCTTCTGGATCCAATCATCTACTTTTGGACATCTGGGTTGCTTCCGTACCTTTGTTATTGTGAACAGTGCCGCGATGAACATACGGGTGCATGTATCCTTTTGGATTAGTGTTTTTGTGTCCTATGAATAGATTCCCAAAAGTGGTATTGCTGGGTCGTATGGAAGCTCCATATTGAGCAGTTTGAGGAATCGCCATACGGCTTTCCATAGTGGTTGGACCAATTCACATTACCACCAGACAGTGTAGAAGAGTTCCTTTTTCTCCACATCCTTTCCAGCATTTGTTATTGCCTGTATTTTTAATGTGTGCCATCCTCACAGGTGTGAGGTGGAATCTCATTGTGGTTTTGATTTGCATTTCCTTGATTATAAGTGATTTTGAGCATTTTTTCATGTATCTGTTGGCCATTTGCTTTTCTTCTTTGGAGAAGTGTCATTTTAGCTCTTCTGCCCATTTTTTTACTGGGTTATTGGCTTTGTTTTTGTTGTGTGAGTTCCTTGTAAATTTTTGTTATCAGTCCTTTATCAGATGTATGGTGTGTAAAGATCTTTTCCCATTTGGTAGGGTGTCTGTTAGTTTTGGTTAATGTCTCTTTTGCTGTACAGAAGCTTTTTATTTTGATGTAATCCCATCTGTTTATGTTGTACTTCACTTCCTTCACTTTGGGGGATGTGTCTTTCAAGATTTTGCTGAGATGTATGTCATGTAGAGTTTTGCCTATATTTTCCTCCATAAATTTTATGGTTTCAGATCTTACATACAGGTCTTTTATCCATTTTGAGTTGACTATTGTGCAGGGTGTGAGGTAGCAGTCTAGCTTCATTTTTTTTGCATGTGGCTGTCCAGTTTTCCCAGCACCTTTTATTGAATAGACTGTCCTTGTTCCACTGCATTTTCTTTGCTCCTTTGTCAAAGATTAGTTGTTCATAGATATGCGGCTTTAATTCTGGGTATTCTATTTGGCCCCATTGGTCTTTCTGTTTTTGTTCAGGTACCATGCTGTTTTAATTATTATGGCTTTGTAGTATAGTTTGAAATCAGGGCGTGAAATTACTCCATTTTCTTTTTTAGTTAAGAGGGCTTTAGCTATGCGAGGTTTTTTGTGGTTCCATATGAATTTCATCAGTAGTCGATCTATTTCTTTGAAGAATGTCATTGAGATTTTTATTGGAATAGCGTTGAATCTGTAAATTGCTTTTGGTAGGATTGCCATTTTGATGTTAATCCTTCCAATCCATGAGCAGGGGATGCCTTTCCATCTTCTTGTGTCTTCTTCTATTTCTTTCAACAGTGATTTATAATTTTCTTTGTATAAGTCTTCTACCTCTTTTGTTAGACTTATTCCCAGATATTTGATTTTTTTGGTTTTGATCTTGAAGGGGATGGATCTCTTAATTTTTTCTTCTTCAGACTGGGTGTTTGAATAGAGGAATGCTACTGACTTTTGTGCATTGATTTTGTATCCTGCTACTTTACTGGTCTATAATTTTGAGTAGTTTTTCTATGAAGTTTTTAGGGTTTTGTATATATATTATCATATCGTCTGCAAATAGAGACAGTTTAATTTCTTCTTTTCCTATTTGGATCCCTTGAATGTCTTTCTCTTGTCTAATTGCTCTGGCTAGGACTTCCAGTATTATATTGAAAAGTAATGGTGAGAGTGGACATCCTTGCCTTGTTCCTGATCTTAGGGGAAAGGCCTACAGCTTCTCACCGTTGAGGATAATATTGGCTGTGGGTTTGTCATATATGGCTTTTATTATGTTGAGGTATGTTCCTTCTATACCAAGGATTTCAAGGGCTTTTATCATAAATGGGTGTTGCACTTTGTCAAATGCTTTCTCAGCATATACTGAGATGATCATATGGTCTTTATTTTTCTTTTTGTTGATGTGTTGGATTACATTGATTTTCAGATGTTGAACCAATCTTGTGTCCCTGGAATAAATCCCGCTTGGTCATGGTGTATTATCTTTTGGATGCATTGTTGGATCCTATTGGTCAAGATTTTGTTAAATAGTTTTGCATCAGTATTCATTAGGGAGATTGGTCTGTAGTTTTTTTTTTGTATTGTCTTTGTCTGGTTTTGGTATTAGAGTAATATTTGCTTCATAGAATGTGTTTGGTAGGACTCTTTCCTTCTCAATTTTTTTTAAAGAGTTTGTGTAATCTAGGGACGATTTCATTTTTGAATGTTAGGTAGAATTCGTTTGTGAAACCATCTGGTCCTGGGCTTTTGTTTTTGGGAAGGTTTTTGATTACTGTTTCAGTTTCACTGCTTGTGATTGGTCTGTTTAGGTGTTCTATATCTTCTTTGTCTAGTTTTGGGTGATTGTATAGTTCTAGGATTTTGTCCATTTCCTGTAGGTTGTTGTGCTTGTTTCCGTATAGCTGTTTATAGTAATCTCTGATTTTTTTTATTTTTTGCTGTGTCCGTTGTGATTTCTCCTATTTCATTTATGATCCTATTTATTTGTGTTTTCTCTCATTTTTCCTTTGTAAGCCTGGCTAGTGGTTTGTCTATTTTGTTTATTTTTTCAAAGAACCAGCTTTTGGTTTCGTTAATCTTCTGGATTTTTTTTTATTTCCATTTTATTTAGTTCTGCTTTGATTTTTATTATTTCCTTTCTTAAACTGTCTTTTGGGGTTTTTTATTGTTCATTTTCTAGTTCTTTGAGATGTGAGATTGAATTGTTTCTTTGGGTTGTTTCTTGTTTCTTGATGTGAGCTTGCAATGCTATATATTTTCCTCTTATTACTGCTTTTGCTGTGTCCCAGACGTTCTGGAAAGATGTGTCCTCGTAGTCATTCAGTTCTAGGTATTATTTAATTTCTTTTTTGATCTCTTCGTTGATCCATTGGTTTTCCAGTAATGTGGGTTTCAGTCTCCATGAGGTAAGGAGGTTTCTTTTTTCCTTTTTATGATTTATTTCCAGTTTGACTCCTTTATGATTGGAAAAGACTGGTATGATTTTGATCTTAGTGTATCTGTTGAGGTTAGTTTTGTGGCCTAATATGTGAACGATCCTGGAGTACGTTCTGTGCGCATTTGAGAAAAATGTGTATTCAATTCTTTGGAGGTGAAGTGATCGTTAGATATCTGTTAATCCCATGTGGTCTAGGTCCTTATTTAGAGCTTTAATGTCCTTGGTTACTTTTTGTCTTATTGATCTGTCCAATAGAGAAAGTAGGGTGTTGAAGTCTCCTATATGTATGTATTTTCTTTAATGTCTGTTTTCAGGGATGATAATAATTGTCTGCTATATTTTGGTGCTCCTTCATTTGGGGAGTATATGTTGATGAGTGTTATATCCTCCTGTTTTATTGTCCCCTGTATCATGATGTAGTTACCAGCTTTGTCTTTTTTACCTTCTTAAGTTTGAAGTCTATTTTATCTGTTGTAAGTATAGCTGTTCCTGCCTTCTTTCTTGGTCCATTTGCTTGTAGGATTGTTTTCCATCCTTTAACTATTAATCTCTGTTTATCTTTTGCAATTAAATGTGTTTCTTGTAGACAGCAGAAGGTTGGGTTCTGTTTTTGATCCATCCTACTATTCTGTGTCTTTTAATTGGTGTGTTTAGTCCATTTACATTTAGAGTTAATATTGATATACCGTCATCCATATTTGTCTTTTTGTTTATATTTTTGTGATTTTAATCCTTAACTTATTCCGTATTTCCTGGTCTTTCCTCTGTTTGTTTTGTCTTAATGGTTTCTTGTAGTATGTTTTGGAGTGGGGGTTTGGCAGTGATGAATATCTGTAGTTTCTGTTTGACAGAGAAGGTCCATATTCTTTCTTCCTAGAGGAAGGATAGCTTTGCAGGGTAGAATATTCTTGGTTGACATTTGTTGGCATGTAGTATATTACATATGTCTCTCCATTCTCTTCTTGACTGTAGTGTTTCTTCGGAGAAATCTGATGTCAGCCTGATTGGCTTTCCTTTGTAGGTTATTTGTTTCTTTGTCCTCATCATTTTCAATATATTTTCCTTGTCTTGAATTCTCGATAGTTTTACTATCATATGTCTTGCTGTTTTTTTCCTTTCATTGTAATAATTTGGAGATCTTCTGGCTTCCTGTATGTTGATTTTTGTTTCCTTTTTCATGTTTGGAAAGTTCTCTTCAATTATCTCCTTGAGAAGTTTCTCTGTTCCTTTGTCTCTCTCCTCTCCTTCTGGGATTCCTATGATTCTGTTATTTCCTTTTTTCATGGTGTCAGATAGTTCTCAAAGCTTTTCCTCATTCTTTTTCCTTCGTTTTTCTTTTTCCTTTTCTGTCTTGGTTCTTTCAGTATCTTTATCTTCCAGAGTCCTTATTCTTCCCTCCATGTGTTTTAATCTACTTTTATGGTTCTCTACTAATGTTTGTAAATCCTCCATTTCCTTCAATTTCTTCTTTATGGATTCATTCTCATTTTTCAGTTCTTCATTTATATTCCTCAGTTCTTTGTTCTTTTCATTTAATTCTATTTTTTGTTGTTGTTGTTGTTATGGCTCTTCTGAATTCTTTATCTCTTAGACAGATGTAATCTTCTATGTCCATGTTATTGGGTTCTGAAGAGGGATTTTCTTTCTGTGGTGTATTGTTTTGAGGGTCATTTGTAACTTTTTTTCTTCCTGTTGTTGGCCTTCTGCTTTGCTCTGATCGTAGCATTCCTGTGCTGTTGGTGCCGGCGGGCATGATTCTTGGTTCTACTTGCTGAGGAGTGTTTGTTGTTTCCTAGTGTCTGAGTTGCCGTCGCTGTGGCTGGGTATCTTCCGGATTTTCTTTTTTCTCTGTTGAATTTCTATGTCTCTCGTGGCATGTCTCCAATGTGTTCCCGGTTCCGAGTGGAATTAGGGTAGAAGAAGGGGTGGTGGTTTATAGTAAAAAAAAAATTAAAATAAAAATAAAAAAATAAAAAATTTTAAAAAACTAAAGAAGAAAAAAAATAAAAAAAGGTATTAGGTAGATGGAAACTTGGAGAGTTTTGTAGTCCTTTTGCTTTTAGGTTTTGGAGTTTCTGGGTAGGTCCCCTGCTAGGGTTCAACCCCCTCTTTCCAGTGTCAGATGTTGCTGTTTTCCTACTGTCACTGCTGTTGTTTTATATTCGCTAGGAATCTGTTCTTTCTCTCTCCCCCTCTCTTTTTATTTTTCTCCTTTCCCTCTGTGTTTGCCTGGGGGCTATCCCTGCCCCTGGGGTTATGTCTGGTGGGGAGGGGTCGAGAGTTCCTATTCTTGAGTTTCTTTTCTGCTGCTTGGGCCCCACTATTCCACGAGGGGGCACAGGAGTGGAGGTTGTGGGCAGCTGTTGGTCAGGGTTTCGCCTCCCCTAGATTCTGGGGGGCCATTGTGCAACCTCTTAGAAGTTGGGTGTGGGGCCACAGGGGGTGCTGGGCCATGGTCTCCACCAACTGGAGTTTCCTTTCTGCCTCCCTCCTGGGTGCCAAGATGCAGACACTTTGTGGGGGAGGGTGTGGTTGGAGACAGTTCCAGCAGAAGCCTGTATCCCAGGTCAAGTTACCTCCAGTCAGGTTAGAGAAGAGTAGATTTCCCTAGCAGCAGCTACTAGTATCAGGTTACAGTCTAGGGAGGAGATTGTTTGAGGTGGTCTCAGCAGGGGTTTTTCCTGCCTAGTTGGTTCCTCAGGCCAATATAACACCTAGCAACGAGTGGGGATTAGGACCCCACAGGGTGCTGGCAGTTTGTCCTCCCCACTAAGATGTTACCTAGCCCCAGGTGGGGGATGGAACGCAGTGACCCTCAAGCTTTCCTGCACTTCAGAGCTGCCATGCAGGGAAGAGAGGGGGCTCGCGGGGTGGGGGAGTGGGGGTCGCGTTCCCCATTGGTTGGCCAGAGCCCTCCGACCCCACCGCAGTTTCTAACCTTGTATTCAGCAGCGCTCCATAAACTTGGTTTGCCTACCTGTCCCTGCTGTTGTTCCTCCGTGTGGGGTCTGATGTCTTTTCTCTTCTCTTTACTCCAACTTTTCGGTTTATCTTTAAGTCTAAAACACCCACGGGTATGATTGTATTGTATAGGGCATCCAGTTCTCCTCAGATAGGCTCTCAAAATTAGGGATTTTTCTCTCCATAAATCGATATTTTGTGGGAGAGCCTGATCCTAGCATCAGTTCACCGCCATGTTTTGGGGGCGTGTCTGTTAAGAACAATTTTTTTATGTTTTGAAGTTCCACCCAACTTTTTTCAAATCTACATGTTCTTTTTTTCTATAATATCAGTTCATTTATTATGGTTTCTATTCCTTTACTAAGTTCGACAGTACTTTGAGTACACTCATTTCATAAAATCTTTCAGATTGTTCTATTTTCTTCACTTAATGAAGTGCTAATTCTTCCTTATCTTAGATCAGCTAATGCTGCATAATTTTCTCATATAACTTAAAATTTTCATTATAACCTTATTTTCAGTGAAGACAGTATTTCTAGGATGTCTCAAGGACTCTGATTTATGGGTGTATCCACATACAGTGATTTAACATTTACTTCTCCCAAGGACTCCAAAGTTACTGAGTTTTAGTAATAATTACTATAAAATTTATTATACAGTAAATATTATAATTACATAACAAATAATAATTAAGAAATAATTTCTGAACCTGTGACTCGAATACTGTCATAGCAAAATAAGTTAAATTTGGGGATTTGATTTCTTGTAACTGACTTTTTAACCGCACTTACAGTCCCTGACACCAAAAAAACATCCTTAATGCTTTCTTAATTTTCCTCACTCTCCTTTCCATCCTTGGGGGAGTCAGCCAATCCTCCATGCCTGTGTAAGAGCTCCTCTCAAACTCTCTGCAGTCTGTCTTTATTTCCTCTTTTTCAGTGGCTATGGTTTTGAATTCCCTCTTCATTCTTCACTTAAATGTTTCATTTTTTTAAGCTTAGCTACTACAACTACTATAGTTATTATTAATGCTATTTTGTTGTTGTTATCCCATATGTATCTATGTTTGTAGCATAAATGCCAATCTCTATCAGTTTGATCCACTTCGTGCTAAAAGTTTTAGTCCCAGTGCCTGGTTGTATGCAGAAATTAAGATTCCTTTCTAATTCTCTTGTCCTGACCCTTAGTTCTGAAGCCCAATCTTGACATGACATATCCACTCATTCAGCCCCAACATTTATTCATCCAATTTAAACAAACACTTGGAGAAAAGCAAAGCCAAGTACTCAGGTGTTCTTGAAATTCTTTGAATCTGTTTCTATGTACTCAGACCCTAAGTTTTTTTCATTTCTTTAAGAAACTGATGTCATCCAAAGGGAGTGCTACTCTTTTTTTATCCAGAAATATATCTTCTTTGACTCACCCAGGGATACTTTCATTAAGTCTTATGCACAAAGATTGTGTATTTCCTTTTCCCTTTTGTGAGGTTGCTTGCTAATTAAGAGCACTTCAAGAGCTAGAACACAGGTGATGTCCTTTACAAAGGGACCAATTAAATGACTGTTTCTGCTGTTCCCTTACAAACATGATCAGAAACAAAAATGAAGATCTGCTCTTATATGCAAAAGGAAGTTCTTTGTGACAGTCTTACACTAGAATTGGCAGGTCACAAGTGACCTAGGATATTGACCCTGGACTCTGACTTTCTGTTGTTGTAGTGGTCACCTTGTCACCAATCAGGAGCTCAAGAACCAGCCTATAAAACCAGGGCGAGAGATGTGAAGATGTGGAAGTTGTTGCAGTAGATTGTTGGGGTCATAACCCCCCCTCAATATTGCAATCACTTCAACCAAGGGTGGGATCTACAATTATGTGATCAAGGCAGTTCAAGGCAGATTCCACTGGTGGAGCTTGGCATTCCACAGGAGTACCAAGTTGCAATCGATCCTTCAGCTGCAGCCTAGTTCTGATCTAAGCAGGTTTCGTCAGCCGCTTCCCAGCAATCCAATTGTGAACAGAGTGACCAATGGGCATAGGCTTTGGATGCAGGCAGGAACCACGGTAAATTGCAGGTTATATAGTATTTTGGTTTTCTAGATGCCTGTTCAGCCCAGACAGGGGGAAGACTAATGCTTCTCAAGACAGCCAAGCTAGCAACCCTAGGTTGTCATCAGTTCCATGCCTGCCCAACATCCATGATCTCTTATGGAGACAGACACTCACCCCTCTAGAGTAGATGGAGCCACTGGAAGTCCTGGGAGCTGACAGGGGAGGTACGAGAACCTTTCAGGACCCTAGTGCATTAGCACCACACTTGCCCTGCAGTCGGTGTTTTTGAGGGAGCCACACTTACTTTGTACAGTGGGCTAGGAGTCCACAAAATTCCCAGGAATCTGGGAAAGGATAGGGCAGGTACCTTTCAGGACTGCTAAACTAAGCACCAGCAGCCCCAGACATGTCAGCGCAATTCCTGTCCAGCAGTCAGTGTTCTTTATGATATTCAGGACTCACCCATTTGCAGTGTGTTAACAACGCAATGAAGCCAGGGAAGTCTGAGCATGGAGGAGGGGAAGGATAGGTGTCTTTTCTAATGCCCCATTATTATTCCTGGCAGGCCCATTTCTCAAGCTCACCTACCCTTTTGAGTGGTCTCTGTTCCACCTCCTTTTGGAGAAGCTGATCAAGTCCTATCCTAGGAGCAGCTACTTCCTTGCCGATGCTGGCACATGTGTCTATGAAGTAAAAGATGACTCCAAGTTCCTGCTAGTTTGCCCTCATAAACCCATCTCTTGTGTTCCTTAAGCATTCTTTACCTCCTGCCTTCATGAATTAGTGTAGAAAGTGCAAGTTACATGGGAACTCTTAAGTTTCCTTATTTTGTAAATAGTTACTGAATTAAACATGTGTTGCCCCCATTCACACTGCTTCTACTTGCCCACCTATGTACCCTTTTAATTAGAATATCCAGTGCCTACTCAGAATAATTCACTCTTATCACCGCCATCAAAGAGTTCTAATCAGCCCATGCTTTGCCCTAGCCAAAGTAGAAAAGGGATTCAATTTAAAGACAGTAAAATATGTTTTATGGGATGGGATGAGAAAAGGAGAAAATTGAATACCTCTTTATTCCTCCATTCTGCTCAATTGCCTCTCCACTCCATTTCTACATGCCTTTGTGTCTCTCCCTCTTGTTATGGGACAGTAGGTCTATTAACAGTGACTAGAATGATTAAAAGTACATTGACTTTTGGCTCGCTACATGTACCTCATTTGCAAACTTCTAATGTTTACAAAGAAAAATCAGATTCTTTAACTAAACACAGCAGAAATTATATTGCTCCAATACATCTCTGTCATTCAATTATTCAATCCTTATGAGCTTCCAAAAGAGTAGATCCTCATATAAATTTTCTAGTTACAATAAAAATTATCTTTGTTGATTTGGCAAGTGAAAAGGATGACAGCTATTATAAATAATACAGAATTCTTATACCTTGGATCAATATACAAGGTAATGGAACGCCTCATTTGAGCAACATATCAAAACTCAACATCCAGATGAAATATTATCTCCTTCAAAGCAGTCAGCATGGACTGTGTCTTCACTTCCCACACAGATAGCACCTGCCTTTGCTCAGAACACTTCTGGAGCTTCTCTTTTAGAATTGTCTTCAGAACGTGGTATGCATGGCTTTGAAGAGCCTCAGTGATAGGAGCTCACCACCATGGAAGAGTTGTTCTTAATTTGTCTTATCTTTTCTTTTTGGCTTTAATCTTTTTTCATTTATTTATTCTTGTATAGAAGAACTGGGGTATAGGCCAGAGGTGCAGGGGAAGAGAGGATTCACCTGAGACAGAATGGGGAGTAGAACAGGCAGGTCTACTTAAATACACTGTTGAGGGGAGCAGCAGGTGAGACAGGAGAGGTCTGCTGTGCCTTGTGGGTTAGCTCCCTGGTGGCCAGGGATGCAACTCAGGCCCTAGAGGTAACAGTGCAGAGACTTAATCCCTAGGCCACCAAGGAGGCCCTATATTGTCTTGTCTTTTTTTTTTTTTAAAGATTTTTTTTTATTTATGCATACAAGAACTGGAGTGTAAGCCAGAGGTGTGGGGTAGTGAGAGGATTCACCAGAGACAGAGTGGGGAACAGAACAGGCAGATCGACTGAGGGGAGCTGAGAGGAGCAGCGGGCGAGACAGGAGAGGTCTGCTGCACCATGTGGGAAGCTTCCTGGCCAGGGATCAAACTTGTGCTCCAGTGGCTGCGGATAGCTTCATAGTGCTGAGACTTAACCCCTTGTGCCACCAGGAGGCCCTTCTCGTGTCTTTTAAGATACTAAAGTTATTTGGGCCAACAGAAAACAGTGTTCAAACTGAATAATATAGTTGAGCTTGCTCAAATGCCAGGTAGTGAGACTGTGAGGTAATGAGGGTATTTTCCTAGTGCAATTTATAAACCAATTCTGAATATGTGATTAAAGTCATAGTTGAGAAAACAACAGTGTCACAGCAACTAAAACAGATCCTTTCACAGCAATCCCTTTAAAGGGCAACACTCCTCTCATTTAACAGTTTAAGTACTATGGCATGAAACTACTTTTTATTTATGACTCATATAATCATTATCTTTAAAAATAAAGAGATTCACTAAAGATGTTTTTATGTTCAAATTGAATAGGGATTTTTTTTTTTTGAAGGTTTGCTTTCAAAATCTGTCGGGACCTTTTTCAAGAAAGGTAAGTGTTTTCTGGGGGAAATGCTCAGATGTACTCATCGGCGTTTCAGTACCTCGGAGCAGATTTTCTTAGTCATGTTTTTCACAATGCTCCCTTCTCTGGGGCAAAGGGGTGGAGTGAAGTAAAAGAAATGCAGTAGACTTGGAATTAAAGGGTATCAAAGATCTTGCCTGAGTCATTAAACCAGTTTTTCTATCAGTGATGTTTATCAGCCTCTGAGGATTGGGGGGAATTAAATGAAGTGACTTTTGAAAGCCCTGTGGAATCAAGTTGTAGCAGGAGACAGATCCCTAAAGCTCTGAATGGGGAAATCCAAAAACACGATCATGAACTGCTAATCTGAGTTTAGCACCCATTTACCCTCTGACAAACTCCCTGCATTCTCAGCCTTTTGGGGAAAATACTGAAACCCTGGGTGAGCATTAGATTGCTGAAGCATCTGCCTCAAATAGTCACAATGGAAAATCTGGAAATACCAAGGATTTCTGGAATTGTGACTATAATCCGCTGTCATGGTAAACATTGCCATAAGAGACACCAGTTACTAACTGGAGCTTGGCAATATATAGAGGACATAGTACATAGCTTAATTTATTTATATATGCATTTTTTAAACTGAAAAGATTACACACACACACACACACACACACACACGGAGTATGAGGCCATCTGTGAGGTGGAATTACTTTCCTTTCTGCTTATCTGTATATTCCAGTTTTTCTAAAATGAACACATAGGAATTAGAATAACTTCAAAGCTCATAAAAATAAAGCACTTGGCGTAAGTAGGATCACTGTACTGAAGTGACACCAGGACACCATCTACTCGCACAAAGCCAGGCACAGGCAGTCTGGACAGCACACTGTAGATGATGTTGTAAGCAATTTTTATAAATCAATCAATTGCCCATGTAAACTTGATTAAAAGACTCATCCGTTATACTGCATTCAAGGTCATCCCAGTGCAACTGGGAAAACAATGCAAATAAATGCACATCCTGTTTTGCCTCTCATCATTCATATCTGTCTAAGCTAATTCAAAGTATTTTTCCACTGTTTTAGACTCAAAAAAAATAAGGTTTTTGTTTGATCTCTTTGTACCACCAAGAAGTAGCAAGCATATGAAGGTTGCAAACCTTAACACATGGTGCCATGAAATCTTAGAAGATGGAACTACATTTAGTTTCTCATTTCCCCATCTTTATTATTGTTTGGCAATGTTCAATGCCAAAATGTTATTTGGAGAGTACAGAGAATGAAAGACCACATCCATTTCCAATGACTTACAGGAGAGTGTGGCTCTTGACGAGCCTTTGCAAAGGGCACAGTGGAAGAGAAATACTTTTGAGTGAATTACTATGAAAAAAATTGCACTATGTAAGAACTTAATGTTTGATAGTTTTTGACTGAAAAATTATAAGGTATCCATGTTAGTTCTCAAGGTATTCATTTTCTTCAAATTAGACATTGGTTCAAATATTCTTTTTAAATTGCACTGCTTGGAGTTATGCTTTTTCTGGGAAAAAAAAAACTACTTGAGTGTAGTCTGGCATTATCACTGGCTTAATCATGTCCATTAGATTTATACCCCAAAATTTAATGAAAAGGATTTCAGCAACTTTCAAAATCATGGTGAGAGAGGAGGAGGGAGGGTGGGTGGAAGATAGGGAGAAAAAAATGATACATGCTGCTTCTGGATATTATTTCAGCAGAATTTCCAAAAGGGGTTATTTTAGCTCATTCTTACCTTTCAAGTCATCATTTGGAAAATATACGCAGCTTTTTAATAGAACATGATTTTCAGACTAAACTATACCTTCTCTATTAGGGCAAAATCAAAAATCTTGGTTTCTGTAAATCGCACATGTCTATGAAACTGATTTTTAGTCCACTAAGTCTCTGAGAACTTACCCAAGGTCACTGTGCTGGACAGAATTCTGGCCCCATGACTTTTTGTCCTGACACTACTCCTGTGAATGTGTTTTCTGCAGGTGTTAGGTGGTAGATGTACTTAAGGTTACTAATCAGTTGGCCTTAAGCTAGGGATTATTGTGGAGTAGACAGCTATCCTAAGCTAAATGAGCCCTTCAAATCAGAGATCTATCTGGCTAGTAGAAATAAGTTGAAGATTGAAAGAACAAGAAAAAAAATGATAGACATGATTTTTTATTTGAAGATGTGTTATGTAAATAAGGACTCAGTCCTACAATGACAAAGAACAGAATCGAGCCTAGAACCTCAACTGTTTTGAAAGTGTAATCTTCGCCAGAGGTTCCAGATAAGATCCCATCCTAACCAACATCTGATTTCAGTCTTGCAGGTCCTGAGAAGAGAACACTACTGAGTCACACTTTCCCTAAACTCTGACCCCTAGAGTTGTAACATAGTAAGTGGGTATTCTTCTAAACTACTCGGCGTACAGTAATCTGTTGACACATACACAGAAAATGAATGACTCAGTGAACAAAGCGGGCACTTCAGTCACACGGGCCTGCCCTTGACAGTCTGACTCCCCATCCCATGCTCAGACACTGCACCACACCATTAGCCACCCTCCCTACCAAGCGGGTCACCACTATCCCCACATTCTTCCCAGGTACCTCTCTCAGCCAGGGCCACTGCCAGCTGTTGTGTGGCCAAGGGCACTGGTGCAGCTGACTGCTCATGGAGCCTCTCGGTGTCCCATACCTGGACACAGACACATGCTCAGAAGCCTCCACGTCACGCCCTGGACCACCATGGCAGCCCAGCGCCCTGGAGGCTGAACTAGCAGCGCCTTTATGGGGTGCCCTTCATTGTAGTTGAGGTGTAGCCTCAACTCTCCTCCTATTCGCAATGTTGGGCATTGCAGCATCTTCAGGATTAGGCAATAATTTATTCTGTGTAACACAGGGGCCCCAACATCCTGCTGCTGGGGTTCAAACCCTGACTCCATGCTTTACTACTAGATGTGTAACTTGGAGAGTTATCTAACATCTCTAAAACTTTGTTTCCAATCATTAAAATGTGGTAAAAATGGCTCTGTCTCAAAGATCTGTGGAGAGCATTAAATGAACTATTCATGTATGATTAGAGCAGCTACTAACATGGAATAAATACAGCTATTTTTAGTTATTCCTACCACTCATCATTACAAATATTATGCCCTGTCTTTTCCCATCTATTCAATTTGTTCACCCAGTAAAAGGGCCCCTCTCCTCATACCACAGAATGGTTTCACCGGTCCTTTGGTTCAAGTGATGCCCAAATTTACTTGATTGTAAGCAAACAACACCTTAAGGTTCTTGTTAAAACTACAAATGCACAGGCCCAATTCCTGGAGTTCCTCTTTCAGGAAGTTGGGATAGAAAGTCAGGAAAGCTCCAATATCTACATTTTTATCCAGGGCCTTTGATGATTCTTATGAGCTGTCCTACTTCGGGAGGAGGGGCTATGTAAACCTGGGTGTTGCAGTCACCAATGCTGGTTGTTGGGGGGACCAATGTGTCACAACATCCAAGAAAATGGGAGCCTCTGGCACCACCATGGGCACTGTCAAAGGCTGCCAAGTTCTCCTAGAGAAAAGGTACCAGCATCCCCCAGCAAGTGGCAAAGCTTGCAGTGGCAAATTCATAACCCTTTCTTAAGAAGCTGTTCTCTTCTACCTCACTCCTTGTCAAAGGAGCTGGCTGAGCGAATATGTTGCGAAGGGACAAAAAAGAGATTATACCAGACTGTGCTAGAGCATAAAGCAACAAAGCACTAGCTACACAAGCAGTGCGTGGCACGAAGTGAATACTCAATAAATAGCTGTGGGTTTACTTAAATCTTGACCGAATGTGTACAGCTTAGTGAGTGACAGGCTGGAGAAGCTGCTTTACTGCCTGCCATGGGGGTTACTGGTGGCATGAGGTTAACAAAAATCTTTAAATTAGTAAATATCTTGCAAGTGTGCAGACCCCAAGGGTCACAGATAAAGCTAGATTTATACAAAGCTAATTAAACTTTAGCTCCAGCAAGGTGTTCACATGGATATATATTTTTATAAAATTTGCAAGAAGATATTTTTGTACTCTTTATATTGATGAGGGCTCTCAAAATGCTCTAAGTTTCAGGCTCTGTAAAAATCTGGATTTACCTCTATAGCCCTTCGATAGGGAACATGGATCTGCTAAGGGTTAGGAAAGTAGCTGTTTGCGGCAGCCACGCCCTCCTCTCACCCTGGAGCTCTGGGCACCAAGTAGTCACGCTCTGAGCGTGTCAACAAACTGTTCCCCTGCCTTGGGCAGGGCTGATGCCCTCTCCTCTCAGCTCCTGTCCAATAATGCAGCTTTCCGCCCCCCCTCTCGCCAGACCTCAGAAGCCTCAGAGAGCCAAGAAAGCCCCTCTTCAAGCCCTACAAATCACTCAGCCCCTTTTCACTGTCACAGGATTTGAGGGTTCTCACTCCTGGCCTTTTCACATGTGCCAATCCCACTTCAGCCCCAGCCCCTCAACTCCCAGCTTAGAGGCCAGGTTACCTAACCTAACAGCAAGGTGGCAATAAAAACGCTGACGCCTTATGTACAACTACTTCCCTACAAACACTCCATGAGTTAATTTGAAATATTTGCTTTATGTAATTTGTAGGTTTTAGCTATTGGACTAAGATCCTTCACAGAAATAGATTGTAATTTACTGCTGTTTCTCCATTTTTTTATTACTGCATAATTAAAACCCACTGTTAGCGAGCACTGTGGGGAAATGTTGGTGGTAGGCAGTATGCATTTTAATTGGCTGCACAACTTCTTTCAGCAACCCTCCTTCTCTGCAGTAATGTGTGTGCATAATTCTCAGGTCCCATTAGGTGCCTGTAATCCGTGGGCTTTCTATAAACCTATGCTCTGGTTCTCCGATTGTCACGCCTGCAAACGCTTTCCAAGTAAAGAGCTTTGAACTGAGTTGCCTGGCTTGGGGAAGTTGGGCCTAAGTGTGAGCAGGAAGTTGAAAGTAAGCCCAGCACCGAGTGTGGCCTTTCTCTTCTGCTTCTACTCCCTGCAGCTTTCAGGGCTGTGAGTCCACTACAAAGATGGAGACGTGGTGTGCAGCTCTTCCCTTGGGCTGTGTCTTGTAGGACAGGACTCAAGTGGGCAATAGAAAGAGGACTTCAGATTCTTAATAGGAGAGCTGCCATTCTAGGCTCCTTTAGTCAACATGAACATGTCTGCTCCGTGCCAATCACCGTGCTCGGCGTTGGGGGTTGGGGGCAGCAGTGATGACGCACGGTCCCCATCCTCCACAAGCTCGCATTCTAGTAGGGGGACACAGCCATGCATATAAATTACTGCATTGCATCAGCTTTACCGGAGATGTGAGGCACGACTGGATAGAATGGAAAAACACAGTCTTTGGAATCAAAGATTGGGGTTCCATGCCACTTTTGCAAGTGTCCAGCTCTACCACCTTTGAACTGTGATTTCCTTATAGCAACAGAGCACTGTTCAGCAGAGCCATGGCTGCAAGAAGGGTACAGTTTCTGAGAGCATCCTGCTCCCCTATGCTCTTACCAGTTCCAGTCCCCTTGAGGATGTGTGCTGGGAACCCAGTGATGAAGATTAGAAAGGACAGATGTCAAACACCTGAGAAGAGGCTAGCTTATCATAGGCGCTTGAAAAATGGTACTTACTGTTGACAACTACCAGGAAAACACCATTTTTTAATGTCCCTAGACTATTTCAGTAACCACAGAGCTACAATCTCTTGTCCCCCTGAGCTTCCTTATAGCCCCCCAGGACAGCTTTCTGCAATGTGCAGCTGGACTGACAGGCTCTGCTTTCAATGCTTAGACTGTACCCATCCAGAGGAACCTCCTTGCCATAGCCTGAGCTCCAGAATGTCTTCTGCCTTCCTCTCCAGTTCACTGCCCAGCACTCCCCCAGCCCCTCGCTCCTCTTGTTGCAGAACCAGCTCCCTGCCACGCTGTGCTTCCTCCTGTCTCTTGATTTGGAACATTCTATTCCCATGACTGGCCTTCCAGTCCAACTGTGTCTGCTTGTTCAAATCCCCTTGAGAAGTCACACTCCCGACACCGCCGGTCACCTGTTCACAGAACTCCTGAACTGTCCTTCCTACTTTTCCAGTCGCCGCTCTCCACTGCATTCTCCAAAATGCCACTAGGCTTGTTTTTTCACATGAGTCCCATCATGGCATCCTCTGTCTTACACCCTGCAGGGGCTGCCCTGCCATCACACCCGAGTAAACTCCAACTCCTTTGGACCATGGCCTGCAGGCCGTGCTTGAGCCCGCCTGTCACTCTTGCCTACTTGCTCTCTGTGCTCCAGCCCAGGGACTGTCTGCGCATCCTCAAGCCAAGAGCCGTCCGCCTCCGCCTACAGCCGGCCTCTGCTTTGAGAACGCTGGCTCCCAACCTCCAGCGGTTGGTTCAGGCCTCCCCGAGCCACTCCTCCTCCCTCCACCTCCTGCCTCCCCAAAACACAATCCTGGCCCCTGTATTCTCTCAAGAAACCCTGCTCTTTTCCTTCATAATATTGATTATAATTATTTGTGTATTTATATATTTGCCTGATTGCTACTTACGGACCTTCAGTCTCGCTAGATTATAAATTCCATGAAGCCTGAGCAGGATGCCCAGAGCCTGAACGTCTG
Organism: Scalopus aquaticus; assembly: GCA_004024925.1. Taxonomy (NCBI): domain Eukaryota; kingdom Metazoa; phylum Chordata; class Mammalia; order Eulipotyphla; family Talpidae; genus Scalopus; species Scalopus aquaticus. The sequence continues at coordinate 164,053 of PVIJ01001667.1, forward strand.
TCAGCAGACAGGCATCTGGGCCCAGTTTTCCTGCAGCCCCTCCTCTTCTCCCTCCACCTCTCCTCATTCGGCAAGGCCCACTGGCTTCCTCCTGCACCCCACTGTATGATGCACACTGCTTTGCGTATTTTGTTTACGTGTCGATTCTCCCATAAGAATGTGAGGTTCTTGACACCCAGGTTTTTCTTCTTTGTGTTCCAGCACAGCAAAGCATATCCCCTTCACTCCCACATCTAGCAGAAAGATCAACTCATAAAGCTAAACCTGAAGATCACAACATAAAACCCCTGCTTTCAGATAATATTGTGACCCATATTTTGACAAAGTTTAATCTTTCTGAATCGTTTGAATCGGTATGTGGTTATACTGAATGCTGAAGTAAAGTAATACTAGTGATGATTAGACTTACTTTTGCATCACAACTTGTTGAGAGGTCTTCAGTCCGGCTTCCTATTTGGTGCTGTCGCCTCTGAGATCCTGAAGAGAAGACGTTGATCAGGGACCTGGAGAAGGATAAAAATGTTAGAAGAGTAATGAGAAGAGTAATGCAAGAAAGTCAGCAAGGGCAAGAAGAGGCAACACAGTGGTGTGCAGAGAGCTGGAGCTCTGAAGTCAAACAGTGTGATTTCACTCCCCCACCTAGCCTTGGGCAGGGCTCTTGGCCTTGACCTTTGTTTCCTCAGCTGAAATATGAAGACAAAGTTGCCTTAGAAGGTTGTCATGGGAATTAGATTAGTAAAACCTGTCTGTCATGGCTGTGAAATCACCTAGCAGCTAACGTTTGTAGCCTCCATTCACTTGTATTTACTCATATAAGTATTTGTTAAACTCCTACTGTGTGCCCCAAGCTATACTAAGCTGGTGAAGTTACCAGGAAGAGCAAAAACCAACATGTTTTCATGCTCACAGAGCTTTACAGTCTCTTTGGGGGTATATAAACATTCAAAAAAACAAAGAAACTCAAACAAAATCCCCTAGAGGGGATTCCGTTGTTACCACAGAGGGAGAGAGTGCACAAGCTTTGCAGCCAGCTGATCTAGGTTTGACTTCTACCACTATCACTTAGTACTAGGTAGACGACCTTGAGTAAGCCAATGTATTCCTTTTGTTGTTGTTGTTTACTTATATATAAGAGGGGGAGAACGGTAGGACCTACCATATAGGGTTGTTATCTGAGTTAATAATATACAAAGAATATATTATCAATAATTAATATTTAATAATATATTCTTTATATATAAAGAATATATGTAATATGTAAAATACATAAATATTAACTGAGTTAATATTAGATACCAACTCTTTATATATTAACTACTATATAAGGATTTGCTGTATCATTTTAATTACTCTGCCTAGTTTGAGGGGTCAAAGGAGGATTCTGAAGAAGCAACATTTGAGCTGAGATAGCCAAAGCTTCGTACTATTATCCAGGTAAAATGAGAAAGGGAAGAGTGTCCAGATTCAAAGACATGGCAAATCCAAGGAACCAAAAGCAAACCACAAGGGCTGCAGCTGAGAAATGTGGTCAAAACAGGCAGGACTTTGTAAGTTACATAGGAGTTGTTGGGACTCTTGGGACTTGAGAAGAAACAAGGGTACCACATATTCTGTTAATAGTTGTGCGGAAAGGAAGAACCGATCATCGAAAGGTCATTTAAATCAGCCTGTGGGAATGCAGTAATGTGAGAACATGTTCACTTAACCTGCTCTCTCTCACCCAGACACTCCTCCAACCAGGGCCCCCTCAGCAACCCCGGGCCAGCAAGGGGAAAAACGGTGGGGTTCTAAATAGATGGTCCACAGAAGCAAAGGGGTGAGTGTACCATCAAAGGGCATAAGAACAAAACCATCATCTTCTTGGTATACAAAGAATCCAGGTAAGTTGTCACAGCAACAGTGAATTTTAACGTCGCCATTACTTGTAGCATGTCCAAGCAAGTGCAGTAATCCTAACAGCTCATCCACAGTGTCTGCCACCTGCACGTAGCACCCACAGAGATGGGAGCAAAGATTCAGAGACTGTCGCTTACCTGAGGTTACACAGCCATTGAGTGATAGCATAGGGATTTGTTTTCTGTTTTGTGATTTCTTAAACATCCTTGTTTATTTTTTCACCGTGTAGGGTTTCTCTCCTCATGTGGTCCCCATAGTGTTTCCACCACCAGAGTGCCCAGTTGAACCCAAGTCTGCATGACTAAAGCCAGTCTTTTTTTTTTTTAACTCCAGTGAACTCCTTTGATGGAGGAACACTTCAACATTGACCCCCAAATGCAAAACAGGTATTTCCAAATGTTTGATGCCTTTCGTCATAGAACAATGGACCAAAGCTAATTTGCCTTTGCAGAGATCAAAACCACAACCTTGTCCTTATCTGATCTTTCTGCCGCTGGAGTGCTTTAGACAGCAAACAGTCATCACCAAATGGCTATCAAGCATTCCAATTTCCCTTCATATTGTGCAGGTCGTTCATTTATTAAGAGTCAGACTTTCCAAATAAGCCATTGCATAAAAGAGAGGCAAGTGATGCTTCCATAAATTATCAAATGGAAAGGTATTTACAGAATTTGCCAAGGACTTAAAAGGTAGTGGTAGGGTGCTGGAGACCCACCGACCTTCAGAGGTGTGCAGAACCAGCCCCCAGATCCTGGCCCTCAGGAATGGGTTACTCCTACAGGCCTGCCATGTGCTCACACTGCCACCTGCAGGACATAGTGTGCATCGCCTCGCCCCATAAAGGTCCACTTAAAGCTCCATCACACACAGATTGCTCACACTTTATCACGTCCTTCTGCATTTTAACGTGTCATACTCAAGAGGAATTTTTATTTCCTGACCAAAAACTGTTTTCAGCTTGCTACCAGATAAAGGGAGGCAGGAATCCCATACACACACTGGTGGTGGAGAGAAGGAAAAGCACTAGGAAGCATGATGTGAGTGGACCAGGGCAGGAAGGCAGCCGGGAGGAGGCTGCGTGGGCTTCTGACAGTTGCTGGGAGAACTTCCATGAATGCTGAGGTCTAATTTTCAGAACCATCAAGGTCTTTTGGCCACCACTCTAATGACAAAAACCCTCCGAATCACCTTTAAATATAGTGAGGCACATTCCTCCTAGCATATTTTCTTTTCCTATAAGCACAGCATGTGTATCTAAGAGCAGGGTGGACTTCCAGCTTGAGAACATAAGGCTATTATTTTATGAGACCACAGGTAGCAGTCTTTCTTTTTAAAAGAATTCCAATCTTTCCCTTTCATTCACTCACAGCATGAAAATAAATCACCATGCTTGAGCATTTTAAAAATTAAAGGCTTACAAAAGCTGCTCTTCAAATACCTTTTTCCACAAGCTATGACATCTTTTTAAGTTCTCTTTTATTTACCTTACCTGGCATTGCATGGATGCAGTAAACTGCACTGAATCTTTCTCATTCCAAACCAGGTAATATGCTAACCCCCATTTCTATTGGGTAAGTTTGGGAAAAAAAGATGGTTAGAGTGTGTTGAAGGTAAAAGGAACATAACCGGTGGTCTTTATCTCAATAGTAAATAAATTAGAATGATCCCCTGAATCTACTTTCTAAAGGAACACTGAAAGATTCTTGTGCAGATTTCCAGAGCTTCTTGGCAATACAAGAGGAATTAGAATTCCTGTCTGGGCCAGTTTTCAGATATTTACGTCATTCACTGAACCCTACTACTTACTATCTTCTGGTGTCTTAAGCAGGTCTGAAATGCCTCAGCCCCTCTCTCCCCAAATGGTCTTATTTATCACTGTTACCTCAACCACAGCTGAGTGTCAGGGACTCCCAAGTCTGTGTCTTCAGTTGCAAGCACCGGTCTGAAGTCTAGATCCACCTAACTAATAACTTCTCATGAAATATTTTGCTCTTCAGACCTGACAGCACTCAATGCCTGATCTCAAGTTTTGGTGATCTTGGCCCTTTCTTTCCCACTGGTCTTTTCTCATGTAATGTTCCCAGTTAAAGGGAAACCAATTGACTCAATTGTGTAAACCCAAACCCCAAATTATCACCTGTTACCCTCCACTCTTTATGCATGATTGAGCATGAAGCCCTGTTACAGCTAGTAGCTAAAGAAAGGTTTACTCACTTCTCTCCAGCTATTCTGACATTATCATGTCACTTGGGCTACTCAAATAGCCTTGCAGCAACCTACCAGCTACCCACGTGTGGCATTCCCCTTTTCATCCTTCACATTCAAAAATACTGAACTGATCACATCCTTAACATTGCAATCACAGTACACAAAAGGGAAAATTCATAAAACGTATTTCATCAAAGCTTAAAACTTTTACCCTGAAAAGTATCCTTTTAAGAGGATGAAATGACAAACTACAGATCCGAAGAAAGCATTTGCAATAGCATATCTGACAAAGGGCTTATATTTAGAACATAAAAGAACGCTCATAATTAAAAATTAGAAAAATCCAACTCAAAATGATCAGAAGACATGCACAGACACTGCAGAGAAGAGGTTACACATATGGCAACAAGCAATGAAAACTGTTCAATGTCACTAGCCATTAGAAAATGCAGAGTAAGACCACACTACAGTAAGATGTAACTACACCGATCAGGATGGCTAAAATGAGAAATAGTGGAAACACCAAATTCAGAAGATGTGGAGAAACTGAAACATGATGAGAATGCAAGATGGTAGAGTCACTCTGGAAAAGTTTAGCATTCCCTTTTAAAACTAAAAATGAACTTAACATGTGACCCAGCAATTGCACCCATTAGCAGTTATCCCAGAAAAATGAAAACTTATTTTCACACAGAAATGTATGCACGAATGTGCATGCTTCATTTGTAATAGTCCAAAAGTAACAAGATGTCCTTCAGCAAGTGAATGGCTGAACAAACTATAGTATAGACATCCATGGACTACTAACCAGCAATAAAAAGGAATGAACTGTTAATATAAACAAAGAAATGAGATTGAGTGAGAAAAGCCCATGTCAAAAGGTTGCGGATCTTATGGTTCCATTTATGTGACATTTAGGAAATGACATAATTACAGAAAGGAAGAAAATATTAGAGGTTGCCGGGTGGTAGGAATCAGTAGGGAAAGATGGGTGAAAAGAGTGTTAACATGAGAGACTCCTGCAGTAATGACACAGTTAAGAATCTTGACTATAATGGTAGTTATAATGGGGTACATGTATAATAAAATTGCACAGCACTACAAACACACACAGGTGAGATTAATGAGTGAATAGTAAAATCGGAATAAACAGATTACACCAACATCAATTTCCTGCTTTTCTTACCACAATTTAGCTCTACAAGATGTTCACATTAAGAGAGGCTAAACGAAGGCTGCATGGACCGCCATGTACATTTCTTTGCACTTTCATGTGAATCTATAATTATTTCAAAATAGTTTTAAACAACTGATCATGTTATTCCCTTGTTGATTATTTACTACTCTTATTATTCATAGACTAAAACACATTCACCTAATCATGACATTTAAGATCCTCTATTCCAACTTTATTTCCTATCAAGTGTTCTAGTTAATTGTAGCTTTGCTCTTTCATCTCCTTATTGGATGTGTTAAATAGCCATCAATTCGGGGGCAATGTTTGCTTTACCAAGCACAGAAAATATAGGGATGCAACCTGTTATTTCTCAAATTTGCTAGCACTGGACTTCCTAAACATATTCCATGGCGATTTGATAAATCTTTGCATGCCTAAGCCAAATTACTCTATCAAATAACTATCTTTTTTGTATACTAGAAGTCTTATACAACTTCTCTCAAGAGAAAGAAAAGATGAGGTACTATGATAAGGAAAAATTAGAATGGCACAAAAAGCATGAAAAGTAGTGATAGGAGTCCACAAATGCAGAAAATATCCCTTCGTTGATGATTTTGTTCATTTTGCAAAACCAGTGTATTAGTTTCCTAGAGCTGCAGTAACAAAGTAGCAGAAACTGAGTAGCTTAAGCAATAGAAATGTGTTGCCTCACAGTTATAGAAGCTAAAAGTCCAAAATTAAGGTGTCAGCATGACTGGGTCTTTCTAAGGAGCTTATGAGGAAGAATCTATTCCATTCCCCTCCACTAGTTTCCAGTGGTTTGCTGCTTATTTTTGACATCCTTGGCTTATAGAAACATCACCTTAATCTTTGCCCTCATCTTCACACACTAGTCTCCTTATGTGTATGTGTCTGTGTCCAAATGTCCTCTTTTTATATGGGCACAGTCATATTCAGTTAAGTGCCCACCCTACTCCATCATAACCTCATAGTTACTAATTACATCAGCAATAACTATTTTCAAATAAGATCACCTTCTGAGATACTTGGGATTCGAATTAGGCATTTGGGGGAGAAACAATTCAACCATTAATATCCAGGAAGCACTGGTAGCCAAGAAAACTCTGTTCTTTGTCTGTTCACATGTCAATAATATTCCTGGTACCAGAACTCACACAGTATTTGATGCAGCAACTGACAAGGGCTTAATGCAAAGATTGTTATGCTCATCACATAAGAAGACATTTAACAACTGCATGAGTATGTCGACACTTTATTAGCAGATATTTGATAACTTGCCAGATATGCAGGTTGGATCATTCTTAATCAAGCTGTAATCACATGGTAATCATATTCCTGTGTTTAGAGTTGACTCACCTTGTCGCTAGCTTAGAATCATAAATTATCTATAAAATTTTTCAATGTGAAAAAAATATGGAATTATTGAAAACAGACTGTAGTCGGTGAAAAATTCATTTAATGTTTACAAGAATCAAATTGCTTGACTGAGGCATTGTAATAAAGTGTGACCAGGCATTGCGAGATGAAAGTGAATGTAGCCATCATAAATACAGCCTAGAAATTGTTTAGTGGCCTCTGGGAGTGGTGGGAGGGATGAAATCATGACATCTGTAGTATAAATCTCCAAGGTAATCCTCGGCACCATCCTCTTGGAACTTACGACTTCAATATATGAATTGAGGGACTGGGATGGAAAGGAGTTTGGGGGACACAGTGCAGCCCCTAAAACTGTAGTTAAGTCATGTGACTAGAGAGAATATAAACTCAAACTTCATTTCAAGCAAGGTTGAAGGCTCCTGTGATGGAGAGCGTCAGGTGGGTTTGCTCTGCATCAAGCTCAGAATGGAGACAATCACACAAGCCCTGGCCACACTCAGAGATCCAGGCCACTAAGAAAGTCTGGGGTCTTCTGCCACAAGTCTACTTATCCGAGCTATTCAGTGTATTCTGTATACTCTCTCTCTCTCTCTCTCTCTCTCTCTCTCTCTCTCTCTCTCTCACACACACACACACACACACACATACACACTCTAAACCTATACTATAATTTTGCTTCCTGGCGTTCTGGGGACACGGGAGTAGATGAGGGTATGGCCATGGCAGGGCTACACTACTCTGGTGCCATTATAAGGAAAGGACATAGTAGTTTTCATTCTTTTATTTTCATTCAATACACATTGATTGGTATATTTCATAATATAGTACATGAATAAAAAGAAAAAATACGTAAAAAAAAAATTCTGGTCTCTACCTTCGTAAAGTGTACAGTTCAAGAGGGACTTAGTTATTGTTACAGCTCTAGCTCATCTCCTTTGCAGCCAGCAGGAGAAAAAATACATATAACATCTGGTCCTCGACACAAAACAATAAGGAAATACTACATTTTTTGCAAAAATCAAAGTACATTGTTTTCTTCATACAATAGAAGTAACTTTTTTTCCTTGATAGGCTTCCATTTCTACAAGACTAGACAAAGGACAGAGATATTTAAATACCATTTATTTGATTAAAATGGCATACTACCTAAATTTCACAGCTTTCCTCCTTTTGTTTATTCCCACCAGGTACCCAAAAATCTAGCCACAAGGCACAGTGACTGGGCAAATGAGGGATGGTAGAAAGGGCAGGGAGGTGCCTTAGGAACCAAGTTTGCAATGCAAAATAGCTTTTGTCTGTGGGGAATATGGAGACTGCTCTCAATTTTCATTCATCTTCAGATCAATCACTGAGCTGGGGAAGGGCATTGGAGGTCAGTGTTGCCATGCTGTGGCCACATTTCCTTTGAGTATGAAACTGAAACAAACAAAATGTCTTAGGACTCAAGAGTAGCTCTAAAGCACAGAAATGTCCCTTAGGGCTTACAGCAAATTGGTTAACCCCTGGAGGGGAATGGCAATAAATTATACATACAGTTAAATGGGGAAGCTAAAGGGTAATGTAAATTTAAAGTTGAGAAAGTAAGCTTAGAATTGTTAAGGAATTTCCAACTTCACGTGCCATATTAGTTTAGCAATTTGACTATCATGCAGGGACTCAAATATATAGGTCACTGTAACATAAATCATCCTAACCAATTTAATTTTTCTGAGTAGAGTCCTTTCAACTGACCTGCTGAGTGCTTGCCTCTCCCCATTCCAAACTGACATGTACTGATGCCAAAATATTCTTCCAAAAGATCATGTCTAATCTTTATAGTTGCTTCTAACTCATATAGCACCTTTGAACCCAAAAATCTCATCAAGTAAAAAGAAAAATATGCATGTGTTTGCATGTGTATAATTTGGTGCCTAAATTCTCAACCTGAACAGCCCTGCCATAGCCATACCCTCACCTGCTCTCGCATACCCAGTACGCCAGGAATCAAACATCACTGCAGCATGCACAGTAGATGCCCGTATACATGTTCCCAAACCAAACACGCAGACACCACCGTGAGGCAAGATGCTACGGCAGGTTCAGAATTGGGAAGAGACGGAAATGAGGCCACAGGAGCAGCAGGCTAGAGGGCCACAGAGAACTATTGCGTGCCAGCAAGTGTGTAAGGGCTTCCTCAAACAGTCTCTCCTGAAGTCTCTGGCACTCAGCTGAATACTCTGGACCCCTACCCCTGTCAATCTGCTTTTCAATAAATTATTACAGTAGTTCTCAAAGAGTGGTAGCGGGCCTTGGAGATCCCCACAGTGCTTTCAAGGGACCACAAAGTCAAAACTATGGTTATAATAATGTTAAGGCATCTTTTACACAGTAGGTCGTTCATGAGTATAGTGGTGATTTTTGAGGTGAGGAGATAAGCAGAAAGTATTTTAGTGTCCAGTAATTCTATGCCCTGAAAAAGTGTGACCCAATGAATATTAAAGACACTAACCAGTGAATTAGGACCATGACCCTCGCCTCAGTGGGTGAGGGATTTTTAATGCCCAGAAGATTGAGAGACAAATAGAGATGATAAAGCAAACAAGTCTTTGGTATCAAGATTTTTAAATTGCTTAGACAATCTGGTACATGAAACCATTTGACAAATTGGTTTGACAATTCCAATTTAAAAAATGCGGCTGAATAGCTGATTTTTAGATTTAGGATTAATGTTAAAAGATGTAAATGGATTTGCCTATGTTTGTTTATACTATTAGGATATATGAAAGTATGAAAAAACTTGAGGTTTACAAGTTATTTTATTTAATTAAGAAATGATTTGCTTGTTACAGGCATTTAGCTTTTAAGAAAAGCAAGTCCATTAAGGTTTAAAATATTTAAGGAACTATAATTAATCAAGTTAATTAATACACTCTTAAAGTAATTGGTAACATTTACAAATTAATAAATAGAATAACAGTAATTAGGAATTGAATGCAAAATTAAGAGTATTTTTTAGTTGGTAACATTAATATATCAAATTCTAATTTTAAAAACAAAAGTCACTGCAAATACTCTTCTCTGGGAATGAGATCAGCCCCCAATACCACTAAAACCCAAATGACATCTCTGATCCTGTTTTCTTTGATTCTGGGTTCTAAGCATTTGGTCTTTGCAGAATATGACCCAGATCCATGAAGATTTCAGAAGGAGAAAAAATCATTTACATGTCAAATGTGAATCTATTTCCTTACTATATTTAATCTCCAGGAATGGAATCATAAAATAATAAAAGTCCAAGTTCAAATTAGTATCTGATACTTCATTCCATTATCAAAAACTGTTCCTACATGATTTATTGACTGACAGAAAGGAAACTCCTTTTCTGTTTGGTCCTAAGCTCTAGGTAGATCAAGTTCTGATTAACTACATCTCCATTAATTAGAATTACACAGAGATTCACTGTCTCTATGGTTTTTCAGAAAGATTAAAACACATGATTGCAGAATCAATTGCAAATATTTACCATCCGGTTTCTATATCACCATGGCTGACAAATGATGGGTCAGAGTGCTTCCCTGGCGGCACAAAGGGTTAAGTCTTGCACTATGAAGCTATCCCGCAGCCACTGTAGCACAGGTTCAATCCCCTGCCAGGTAGCTAATCCACATGGCACAGTAGACATCTCCTGTCTCGCCCTCTGCTCCCCTCAGCAGTGTATTTCAGACAATCCACCTGCTCTGCTCCCTACTCTGTCTCTGGTGAGTCTTCTCACACACACACCCCACCATCTCTGGCCTACACCCCAATTCGTGTATGTATAAATAAAATAAATCTTTAAAAAAAATGACAGAGCCTAGATTTGTACACTGTTTGATATCATATTGTCTTTTTATTGTCCTCTTATTAGTCATAATGGGTTTTTCTAGCATTTTAGAAGACATATCATAATGAATAATCTACTTAGAGGTAAATAGTGATATTTTCTGTCAGTTCCTGACAGTAAAAGACTCAGCAAAGAAGAATAATTTACTTGCAATTATGCAACTTGGTAGTGGCCAAGCTGGGATAATTATTACATTTTCCCAAATGTTCCCCTTGTTATCCAATCCACCTTTGAAAATTCAAAAGCAGAAAGACATAAATTAAACCTAAGAATGAACATGAATTTCAATGTAATAAAGTTTAATTAATCTCTAACATGCTCACCAAAACAGTACAGTGGTATTTGCAAAAATGAGAATATTCAAAGATTGATTGCAAAGTAGAGATTCAGGAGAGCATATTATGAAGTAGAGGCAGCAAGTGGGTGGGTGGATGGACATGGATGAACAGGAAGCCTGGTACCAGACCAGGCTAATATATTGATTCTGTTCAGTAATTAAGGTTCCCACTGATTTGTCATTACAAACTGTTTACCAGGACAAACAGTACTTTAAACTGAAAGTGTGTTTATCTTGTATTTTGGCTGTGATTTCTCGATAAGATTTGTGTCCTATTGATTGAGGCATATCAATCTTGAAAAAGCTGGCAAAAGGTACCATTTTTTTAAATTAAGATTTATAAAAATAATAAATTGTGTACAGCTGCTCACCACTCCATTAAAGCAATGTTACTGAGTAAATGGAGGGGAAAATTCTATTACAGTAGTACATGCTTAACTGCACTAATATTTTCCTTTAAATTTTAAGCCACACTGAGAATCAAACTGGACTGCTCAGGAATCATTTGTTTTAGCATTTGAAAAAACATTGGTTTTAACACTTGAGCATATAATCAAGTTTTAGAAACATTCACTTTGAAATGATCTTTGAGAGGAAATTTCTCAGTGTTTCATTCGTCCAACCTCTAAATATTAAATGTTTAGTCTTTTTCCTTGATCTTCTATGTAGAAAGTAATTTCTTTTTGACTTATGTCATTATTTTGAAATTTCCATCTAACCATGTCTTTTATTTATTTTTTTTTTTTGCTTAACAACATTAAAATAATGGTACAATAAATGAAAGAAATAGGGACTTTCATTCCCCTTTAAAATGCATAATTGAGGGGCCTCCCTGGTGGCGCAATGGGTTAAGTCACAGCGCTATGAAGCTATCCAGAGCCACTGCAGCATGAGTTCGATCCCCAGCCAGGAAGCTTCCCACATGGTGCAGCAGACCTCTCCTGCCTCACCTGCTGCTCCACTCCACAGTGTATTTCTGTCAATCTGCCTGTTCTGCTCCCCACTCTGTCTCTGGTGAATCCTCTCACCCACCCCACCCCCACACACACACACCTCTAACCTACACCCCAGCTTGTATGCATAAATAAATAAATCTTTTTAAAAAATTAAAAAATAAATTGCATAATTGAAATGATATGACTTTGATGACAAAAAATTATGGGATAATTAAGAACTTAGCTAAATGACTCAGGAATTAAGGCTACTTGCATCTTTTGATACTATCATCCCTCACCCATAGCCTTCCATAAAAGGGAAAGAATGTGGAAGATTGCTCAGGGGTTTTATGACCAGGCCTATAAACAGTACCTGTTTCTCCCAACCAAATTCCACTGGAAAAAACCCAAGCACATGGCCCCAATCAACTGCAAAGGATAATGGGAAAAGCAGTCTTACTGTGTCCATGAAAAGGAAATTATTCACATCTAGCAAGTCTCTAACACACACAAAAAAAATTAAATTACACAATGGTAAGGTACTCAAAAGTCCCTCTATAACTTCTAAAAGTGGTTCAAAGCTTCATCCTAAAATTCACTTATCTGTGTACAATTGTTTTAACTAATGAAGAAAATTCCTGATGCTAAAGTATCACATGGTTATCCAAATGCAATGAGATCTACATCAAGACACATAATAATGAAACTAGCTAGAATTCAAGACTAAGAAAGAATATTGAAGGAGGAGAGGGAGAGAAAGTAGGTAATCTACAAAGGTACCCCCATCAGGCTTTCATCTGACTTCTCTTGGGAAACTAGATGAGTTATCTTCTCTGAGGGAAGAATAGAAATGTGTATTCAAAATACTTAAACATAAAAACTGCCAACCAGGAATATTATATCGTACAAGACTCTTCTTCAGATAAGAGGGAGAAATAAAGAGTTTCCCAGAAAAAGAAGTTGAAGGAGTTTGCAAACACTAGACTTACATACAAGAAATGTTGAAAGGGACTCACTGACATAAAGTGAAGAAAAGACGATGCATTAAAAAAGAATAAGGAAATAGTACAAGAAAATGAAAGACAAATTAGCAATGACCAATCAATTCTCATATATCAATAATCACCCTAAATATAAATGGACTGAACTCACCAATCAAAATATACAAAGTGGTTGTATGAATCAAAAAACAAAACCCAATTTTCTGATGTCTCCAGCACATCCGAGTTCCAAAGATAAACATAGACTCAAAGAAAAAGGTTGGATAACAACTCTATAAGCAAACAGCACCCCAAAAGGGCAGGGACAGCCATACTTAGATCAGATAAAATAGATTCACAGCTTAAAAAAAAGATAAGAGAAAGGGATTTATGTTACAGAATGATTAAGGGAACAATTCAACAATTATGTAGGAAAAACAAACGAAACCAAAACTCTTTATCTTAAACCACAACCTAAATGAGCATTTGATTTTTCTTTCTTCAAAGCTAGCTACCACTTTCTTAATACTAATCAAATCCAGAATATTCCAATTATGTAATTTTCAACTCAAAATTAACATTCAGTTTTAATACCTAAGGGAATACCAAGGGTAATTTTTATAGAGAAAGGAAATAGAAAATGAAGCAAGTATAGCAAGCCATAGTGAGCCATACTTCCAGAGGTTTAGTTTTCAAAAATTATTCCTAAAGATCCAGAGTTACTGATTTTTTTTAAATTGCACATATAATTATACCTACAGTAAAATAGTTTGACTCATCAGGCTTTTAATGGCTAAACCAGGTTAAAACTAGAAAGGACAGAAAAGCTTGAACTAAAAAAGCCCAGCAATCTCAGAAGGCTAGGGACTAGTTCTTGTTAGCATCACTGGAGTTAATAATTCCAAGAGGGAAAATATAGCCATGACCGTAAATTAGACTTGGTATTTCTTGCTGACTAAACTCTGACTGTTGCTGTTAAAATGCTTGTTTCTTATCTAGCAAAACATCTGCTTTTTGATGCTAAAAGTGGGATCCTGAGGGAAGCAGTGATCTTTCCCAAGGCAACTTGATTAATAGTAGGCTTCCAAATTTTAGCTAAAAGACATTTTGATGAAACCAGCAGTACTGAATAATTGTTTCCACAAATAATCTTGATATATATTTCCTTTCTCTCCGGGATTTTAGACAGTGGGGCTCTGAGATGCACTGTTTTTCTTCCACACAGCTCTTGCTCCTATAGTTACCCACTACTAGGTGGCGCCCATTGGCCACCCACACACTTGGCTATGTGCTACAACACATCCTTGCTCACTGGTTCCTAGGAGTTAGTAAGGAGAAATCATGTGAATGTGGAAATATAATAAGCAAATGCATAATGTTTCAAGTCAGAACTAAAACATTTATCCAAGAAGTTCAATTTATTGCAATAAAGTAAAAATGCAAGAGTAAAACTGTATTCTCAAAAATATGGAGGTAGGCAATCAGGGCTGGGGCAAGATATAAAGATTATGGTTGAGGGTGAGCAATAATTATACAAGGACAAAGCAGGCTTTTAAAAAATAGGTAGATGTGCTGGTGGCTTGCTAACACAAACTAAGTACATCAGAGAGGTTGAGAACAGGAAAAGGAGAGATGGAAAGGAGAGAAAGAAAATAGAGGGTTAAAAAAAAAAAGTAGAGTAGACAGAAAGTCTTTTGAACTAGGCATTAAAAGACCTGAATTCAAGTTGCTGACCCCTCCTGGTCATGTAATCCTGAGCAATTCTCATCACCATCATCATTATAACAACTGTAACTTATAAAAAAAATCCACCATGGCCTTGGCCCTTTACACAGGTTAGCTCCTTTAATCCTCACACCAACTTTACAAGCATGATCCTATTATCCCCACCTTAGGAGCCGAGAAATAGACTCAAAGAAATAAATAATCATTCCAGGCTTTACTACTAGTAGATATCAGAACCAGAGACTTTTCCCCCCATTTTGAAAGCATGTGCACAATTTGGAAGCACCCACCGTTTCCACAATGGTGTACTGCCCCCTAAATGTAACCTCTCAGAACTTCAGACTCTCATATAAAAAGGGATTATCAAATTGCATGAGTATGGATATCAGTTGTCTTTTGCCACAGTAACTTAATTTCTCCTGGGTCTATAGGAAGGCTAAGTAGGCTGCTGACCTTGGCTGAACTTGATGGGCCCCTTTTAACGGTCTGAGTATATGTACAGTGAACTGGCTGTGAGCTGGTTTAACAGGGCATCGCCTGGATGACTAGTTCTGCACTATGTGGCTTCTCGTCCAGGCCACTACAGAAGCAGAGAAAGTATCAAATCCTCTTGACACCTGAGGACATGTCTAGCATGACATCATTTACACCACGGCCTCTTTACTAATGTAAATCACAAGACCAGCCTAGATTCACAGGCTAGGGAGATCAAGTCCAAAATTAAATTTCAAAGTGCATGTATCCATGAAATAATGAAGAATTAGGGCCTTTTATAATTACTCTATCAAGTGATGTATGTAAATATGTTTTATAAACTAAACTGCTACTCCAGCAACTGCCACCAATCCAAGAACTGTTTTCATACTTGTCATCTCTTCTAGCTGAGCTAGTAGAAAAGACTAGATAAAACTATGTAACAAGATTCAGTGTACCAAACTTTTCATAAGTTCTCTGAATTCAATGAGACTTTCCCCAATGTGGTCTCCCTGGTGGTGCAAAAGGTTAAGCGCAATGCTGTGGAGCTGTTGGAGGCTGCAGCACAAGTTCGATGCCCGGCCAGGGAGATTCCCACATGGCGCCCCAGACGTCTCCTGCCTCGCCCGCTGCTCCCCTCGGCAGTGTATTTCAGTTGATCTGCCTGTTCTGCTCCCTACTCTGTCTCTTAACCCTCTCAGCCCCACACCTCTGGCCTGCACCCCAGCTTGTATGCATAAAATAAATAAATCTTTTAAAAAAAAGATTCCACCCAAAGTTATATTCTATTAAATCAGAAATTTCTTCCAGAATGAAAAATCAAAGAGAATACTGTCCAAGTTTGATGTCATCTACGCTTGATCTTTCTGAAATGTTAGGATCCATAATTTTTTATTATTGGAGTGTCATGCTTTCTTTCTAAAGAAAAATCCTAAATGTTAAATCCCAAATTCATAGCTAAAATGCTTTAAAATTATGTTCTATAGTTTCTCAAGGGTCACAATCTAGAGGGTATCATGAAATTTGTTGTCATTTGGACAAAAAGCTGCTGTAATGAGAAGCAAGTGACTATCTCTTTTCTGTCTCAGAAGTAGTTGTCTATTTCTGAAGTCCCCTGCTAACCACATCCAGACATGCCTGCAAGAGGGTGACAACCCTTATCATGTCATACATCCTAAGTCAGCACTCTCAAACCTGGCTGGCTATACACCAGCATCACCTGGGCAACTTTAAAAAGTACTCATTGCCCAAGTCACATCCCAGGACAATCAAATCAAAATCACAGGGAATGAAACACAAGCATTAGCTTTTCTTCAAGCTCCCCCAAATGATTCCAATGTGCCCCTAAGACTGAGAACAAATGCATAGGGCCATTACCTTCCTTACCTATGAATGGAAGATTCTGCATTAGATTCCAATTTGGACTAGGTTGCAATTCTATTTCTCTCTTTGAATTGTTAGCAAAATAGCTTGGCTATTGCTCATTAAGCTATTTTAAAGCACCGTAGAACATAAAGAGCTGAAGTCAGAACTGCAGCTAAATCTCTGGTCAGTTACTTATCATGTACATGACTTGGAGCAAGTTATTTAACCTACTTAGCCACTTTGATTTCCTCCTAAGTCAAATGGTTTAATAATTCCTACCTCATAGGGAGTTATAAAGATTAAGTGATATAAAGTATATAAAATGTCTCCATAGTACACAATCAATAAATATCCATTACTTTTCCCCTTTGTCTCAGGCAAAGCTGCTCATCATCCGCAGGTGCCTGCTGTTGGCTGCTGAAGCAAAAAGAAGGAAGGACGCTCAGTGTGCAGTGAATGTGTCTGTTCTTGCCACGGGGCTCCACTGTCTATTTTTCATGAGCATCAGAACATCCTTCTGACAATTCCCTTAGGGTAAAATATCACCATATATCTGTTTGCTGGGGCCCACCTCACAGAATCACTAAATCTTTGTCTAGACACATGGTTGTTGGGATCTTTTTCTTTTCCCCATCAGTGCAAGAAGGCTGCTGGTGACCTGGTTTGGGAGAAAGACCACATAAAGAGGCAAGGCCAAGGACCTGGCCAGGCTCCTTCTGCACCAGTCCAGCTCATCACAAAAAGCAAAGAAGTAAAAGTGACTGCAGAGTAAGCCAACATCACCCTTACAGCTACAGAGCAAAACAGGCTCTGGATAGTAGAACTGTTTTCTTTGCTATTCATAAGTCTCCTGAACAGGTTTGCAAACTCACTTCTGCACAAAGAAATATCGTGAAATTGCAGTCGTTTTTTAAGAAGCATGGTGCCACCAAGCAAATGAACTTTTTTCTTTGATAACAAGTAAGAGATGCATTTGAATTTTCCCAAATGTATCTTTAAATGATTAAACCTGTTTTCTTGGTTCTGACTCATTTCCCAATATATGAAATCTTTGTAAATCAAGATTGACTGAACAGGAGCAAAACAGAAACTGTAAGAATATTGTTTATTAATTAAAGATAACCCAATGTCATACATTTAAATAGTAATATCAAATGACCAGTCTCTGATGGAAATCTGTCTGCCTGAGCAGTCCCTCTCCCCAAAATTTAGGACAGGTCATGGCTACCTCTATGAATCAGATAATCCTAAATTCTAGAATAGCAGAGCCTTCTCCCCATTGTGATGATGAATTACATGTTGGCACTTACACATCTTTCTTAGTCTGTTTTTTGTTTCTTACTAAAGTCAAGTATTTTTTAAAACAGCATCCTGCATTTCATGGCACGAAGGAAACCTAGCCAATATTAAGCCTGTGCAAAATGTGACTGTTTTGATCAGAAACATTTGAGTCATTACCGAATGTTGTTGTCTCTCGCCGACCTCATATCTCAATGAAGCTGGTACCTCTCACCACTCAAATATTCTCTGTTTATCTCAATCATCTATCCTGTTAACTGAATATCCCCATCTTCTATGCCAAGAAGCTAAAAGCTATGACCTATAGGCCTATCAGGCCCAAGATATAATTTTGTAAATAAAGTTTTTATATAGTTACATGCACTTCTTTGTATACTGTCTGTGGATGCTTTCGCATTCCAAAGTAAAATTGAGTAGCTGGGACAGAGAATGATCTGCAAAGCCAAAAATACCATCTTACTATCTGGCCCTATACAGACAATGTTTGCTGACCCCTGTTCTAGAATCCAGGCTCCCCATGAACATCAACATTGCTATGAACTCAGTGATCTGCACATTGGAAGGATTCGATAACCATCTGTTGTATAAATTAATTATGTTAAATAAGTTGTCATCTCTGCCACAAAGCTAATTTTCAGGTACAGTTCTTCAGAAAAAAAAAAAGGAGGCAAAGATTTGTGCCTTAAATATAGATAATATAGAAAGCTGAAAAGATTCTAAAGATGTACATACCCTGGATTTTTCAACTGATAAAAACTGAGGCCCAAAAAACTGAAGTGATTCTTCCAAGGTTAACCCAAGGAGAGGCAAGAACTACTTCCTCAGCACATTTGCTTTTCCTTCAATTAAAAAGGCACTCTGCTCTGTGAAGTCAGCATGTTCCCAGGGGGAACAGGGTTTGAACACAATACTCATGCAACAGTAATTATTCTTGTTTGAAACTTCCAATTCTAACTTATTCCCTGAAGTTCTCTAAATGATCACTACCCCAATGCAGTTTCATAAATTTGGTTAGGTAATAACATGCATGCATTAAAAAACAAAAAAATATAGCTTAAAAACAAACTTTATTAATTAAACCTACACCCAGAGAAAGTTCCAGTGCACAATGAATGATTACTCTACCTAACACCGATCTGTTTTGACAAATATTTCCCCAGATCTGATATCCAAAAAAAGGTACTAGTTTGAATTTTAAGGCATCCCTTACTCCCTGAAGTGCAAGAGAGAATAATTTAATACTGCCAAGTCACAATAAAAAGTAGAAAAGTATCGCCTAGTACAGCTCAGTTTCTGTATCTCTTGCCAGTATTGGCTGAGAAAGAAGAGCTGGGTGGATTGGTATCTCTGGTGCAATAAGGCAATTTTTCTTTTATCATTATTTTTTCCTCCAAAAAGTTCTTCGTAATTCAGTGCCATAAAGGGAGGATCAGAGACAGAAATAAATCCTGGAACAGATGCACTTTAGGATGGCAAGACCCAGTCATACTGCACTTATTTAGCAGCCATCATTATGCCCTAGTCTGTGTCAGGCACTGTAATGGGCACTGGGGGAAACAAAAAGGCATCAGATGCAGTCCCTGAGCCTCAGAAAGAGTTACATTTCATATGGGAGAGAGACAAGCGAAGGGATACAACACCAGAGTTGGGTCCTGTGAGTCTAAGACGTAAGCCCAGAGTGTAGTGGAAGACACTGGAGGAACCCCCCAGGCCACACTGACTTGATATCCAAGTTAAGAGTCAGCCCAAACTTTATGAACATAAAATTAGATGTTCAAAGACAAAGAAGTAAGAAAAAACAGGACTTATTTAGGAAAGAGAAAACAGTATCGCAAAACTAGAGCCTCAAGTGCAAGGTGAAGGAACAAGAAGGCTCAGACCTTTAAGCTTTAACAATGTTCACCCTACAACAAGCATTTGCACTAAGCTCAGTCTTGCTGGGGGCTGGGCTAGGCACCAAGTCATGGCTTTAAAGGAATAAAGGTATTCTCAAGGTTACGCTTCTATGGACCAGCAACCTCAGGGGCCTTCTGAGTCTAATCTTCCACCCAATACAGAAATCTTATACCAATATGCTAAAAAGGAGATCACTGGGTCTTGCTTTGAAAACTTCTAATGACGGGGCATATTACTCAGAAAGCAGTTACTAAAAATTTCTTAGTGTCAAATTGGAAACTGCTTCTCTGTAATTTTGTTTTGACTTTATTAAGAACGAGGCAACTTTTCCCAAAGAAAGACTCAACTCACAATAAACAGATCCTAAAGATCAGATTTAGATATTTATATAGTCTAAATCATGGTAGCGCAGTGTTCAGTATACTACCAATCACCTTCCAAGAAGTGGTTTAATGTATCTCCCCAAGAGATTCAGGCCTCTCCAGGACCAAAGATTTTGGGACTCTGGACACATTTCCTAGGTGGGTTGGGCACCTGAACTTCTAAGATCCAAGGTACAAAGTAGGCTAGGGCAGGGAGAAAAGAAAAACAGATCTTGAACAAAGCAAAATACAGAAGTCAAAGCACATAGCTCCATGGGTAGGAGCTAAGAGAAAAAGCTGGAATCAGGTAGACAAGTCCTAGAAAAAGCAGTCACGTTGCTGTAGTTCAGCTACATAACTCAGATTCACAGGGCATAAGGGAAGCCTTGTACGACATGACAGAGACAACCATAAAGGCACTTTAAGATATGTACAAAAAGAGAAAAGGCGCATTCCCTGAGTCAGAAAATATAATGTAACTCAGTTGCAGAGAGAAGGAAAATTACTCAAATCCCATTTTGTTTTTGCTACTGAAAAAATTGTTGCTGACTCTGCAAAGTAGAACATGCATTGTCAATAAAGATGAAAGTCAGGGATGGATGAGAAGACCATAAAATTCAGGAAGTACTGCTTTACATGAGTTCAAGGCCCTGACCCTAATTAATTGATTCCAAGATACTGAAAGAACCTGCCAATATTATCAGAGCCCCAGAGCTGTAAATCTGTACAAAATCATGCACAATGAGAGAGTCAAAGACTGAAGCTGGACTAATATCTCAGGTACCAAAGAGAAAAAGCTGGATTCTCTGAAAATATGAAATGATAGACGGAAAGTCTGTGTAACTAATAAATAAAGCCTGAGTCCAATAGTGGGGGAACAATGGCTAACACATACAATAAGCAGCTCACAGCAAAAGAGGTAAATGCAGCACCTATGATAGAAAATTGTGTTCACCATGCCAGGCACTATTCTAAGCCCTTAATCCTCATATCAACCCTAAGAGGTAGATGCTATTATTACTCCACATTACCAGTGAGACAACTGAGGCACAGTCTTTACAAAACTCACTTAAAATTGCACAGCTAGTAACTGGACGACCCAGGGTTTAAGCCACCAAACAATCCTGCCTCCCTGGGGCGTTCAGAGGTTGGCACAGAAGTGACCTTTGAGGAAGAAGAAATTGGACAATGCTTAAGGATGAATAAAAATGGGAGATTAAGGTGGGAATTGGCAAGGCAGGTGAAAGCCATGAAGACGGTGATCTTCATTGGCGCTTACGACACCTATTGAGGACAGAGTGAAATATGGTTAGAAGCAAGAGGCCAGAGTGAGGCCACCTTGAATGGCACTAAGAGGAGACTGACTTTCAGTTCCACTCTCAGGTGCTTTACTGGTCCACGTACACCTTTCAAAATTGCCCCCTGCCCACAAGATCTTCTTCTTATCCTATTAAAGGCACTCTTGACTTCAAATAATAGAAATCTCTTCAAATATGCATATGCAAAAAAAATGCCTACATAGAGAAACCTTATTGGAAAAATCCAAGGTCAGGAAAAAAGGTTGAGTCTTACATTAAAGAAAATACATACATAGTAGGAGACTTCAACACCCCACTTTCTCTATTGGACAGATCAAGAAGACAAAAAGTAACCAAGGACATTAAAGCTCTAAATAAGGACCTAGACCACATGGGATTAACAGATATCTATCGATCACTTCACCCCCGAAAAATTAAATACACGTTTTTCTCAAGTGCGCACGGAACATACTCCAGGATCGATCACATATTAGGCCACAAAAAAACCTCAACAGATACACTAAGATCAAAATCATCCCAGCCTTCTTCTCCGATCATAAAGGAGTCAAACTGGAAATAAATATAAAATGGAAAAAAGAAACCTCATTACCTCATGGAGACTGAAACCCACATTACCGGAAAACCAGTGGAACAACGAAGAGATCAAAGAAGAAATTTAAAAATACCTAGAACTGAATGACAAGGAGGACACAGCTTTCCAGAACGTCTGGGGCACAGCAAAAGCAGTAATAAGAGGAAAATATATAGCATTACAAGCTCACATCAAGAAACAAGAAACAACCCAGACACAATTTAACCTCACATCTCAAAGAACTAGAAAATGAACAATAAAAAAAACCCAAAAGACAGTTTAAGAAAGGAAATAATAAAAATCAAAGCAGAACTAAATGAAATGGAAATTAAAAAAACAATCCAGAAGATTAATGAAACCAAAAGCTGGTTCTTTGAAAAAATAAACAAAATAGATAAACCACTAGCCAGGCTTACAGAGAGAAAATACATATAAATAGGATCATAAGTGAAAAAGGAGAAATCACAACGGACACAGTAAAAATAAAAAAAACAATAATCAGAGATTACTATAAACAGCTATACGGAAACAAGTATAACAACCTAGAGGATATGGACAAATTCCTAAAACTATACAATCACCCAAAAAAGATATAGAACACCTAAACAGACCAATCACAAGTAGTGAAATTGAAACAGTAATTAAAAACCTCCCCAAAAACAAAAGCCCAGGACCAGATGGTTTCACAAATGAATTCTACCAAATATTCAAAAACGAACTAGTCCCTATATTACACAAACTTTTTCAAAAAATCGAGAAGGAAGGAGTACTACCAAACACATACTATGAAGCAAATATTACTCTAATACCAAAACCAGACAAAGACAGTACAAAAAAGAAAACTACAGACCAATCTCCCTAATGAATACTGATGCAAAAATATTTAATAAAATCTTGGCCAATAGGATCGAACAATGCATCCATAAGATAATACAGCATGACCAAGGGATTTATTCCAGGGACACAAGGATGGTTCAACATCCAAAAATCAATCAGTATAATCCAACACATCAACAAAAAAGAAAAATAAAGACCATATGATCATATCAATAGATGCTGAGAAAGCATTTGACAAAGTGCAACACCCATTTATGATAAAAGCCCTTGAAATCCTTGGGATAGAAGGAACATACCTCAACATAACAAAAGCCATAAACAACAAACCCACAGCCAATATTATCCTCAACAGTGAGAAGCTGAAGGTCCTTCCCCTAAGATCAGGAACAAGGCAAGGATGTCCACTCTCACCATTACTTTTCAATATAATATTGGAAGTCCCAGCCAGAGCAATTAGACAAGAGAAAGACATTCAAGGGGTCAACATGCAGTGAAGGGACGCTAGTATCAACTCTCCCAAAAGAAAAGCCGCTTATAAAGAGACATCAGCCAAACCCAGAGAAGATCCAGAAACGCTACATAAATCTAACACCCTCACGGGTGAATAGGACTTGGAAAGAAGCTAAAAAGACTGATTAAGGAGAAGAAAGAACTACCAGATCCCCTCTCCCCTCCCCTCAACGCAAAACCAGACCAGGAGACCAAGAAGAGAGGCACCTGAGGAAACCCAGAAAAAGAAAGGTGGGCTGAGGCGTTTCCCCAGGCACAGCAGAGTGATAAACTTGAGACTGACACCAGCAGTCCCTCCAGGTAGCAACAGATCCATGGAGAGGGCAGAGGGCACTGGGGAAGCTGGTGGGACACGGAACAAAGCCCCGGGCAGCCGAGGTGTGGCCCCTCCCCCCTCCTCCATTACGGAGCCGGCGCTCTAGCTCCTCTCTGGAACAGAACTCCGGGGTAGTGGTCTACCCACCCCTTCAGTAACACTATTAATACCTAACCACTGGAGGAACCGCAGGGAGAGGAAAAAAAAAAAAAAAAAACTCCCAGCTACAGGTGCGGGAGAAACACAGGACAAAAGCCGCACGCTGTAGGAACTTTCTGTCCCGTCCCACGCAAGAGAGGGAGCGCAAGAGAGGGAGAGCTCCCGAGGCAGTTCCACTGCACCGCTCCAAGCCAGAGAATTACTGTGGGAGGCGGTCAGCTCCACAACCCACAGATAAAGACTGCAAGCTAGGCTGCCACAACTGCCCTCCAGGCGCGGGAGAAGTGTGGAACAAAAGCCGCGCTCGGTTGGCACTTCCTGCTCTGCCCCACGCAGAAGAGGGAGCCAGGTCAGGGCAACCTCACCGGGGCGCGCCAAAGCCCTCCAGGCGTGCGCGCCCTGTGTCGCCACGCCCCCGCCCTCCAGCCGCGCTCGCTGAGCTGCTGCTGCCCTCTAGGCATGCGCTCCTCACTGCCGCCGCTGACCTTCAGCCGTGCGTGCGTGCACCGCCGTGCTCCAGCCACACAGCTGCGCACGCTCCCCGCACTGCCGCCACCGCCGCCCTCCAGGCAAGTGCCCCGTGCAGCCACAGCACCTCCACGCGCCTCCACCCTCCAGCAGCGCACACTGAGCCGCCGCAGACCTCCAGGCGCGCGTCCCACGCCGCCACCGCCCTCCAGCTGCTCGCGCCGCCGCTGCTGCCCTCCAGCCATGCGCACCGTGCTCCCGCAGCCTCCCAGGCGTGTGAGAGGCACTAGGGCCTGCAAATCCAGGGCAGAGCTTGGAAGAGCTGGAGACTCCTGGCGGGACCCGAAGTTACGGCTGCCTGAGGCAACAACACACAGCCACCTGCTCCTACCCCCCCCCCACCGTAAAGTGGAGGAGACCTGATAGGGGTGAAATCAGAGGTGCAGAGGCGCAGGGCCAGCCTTGGAAGACTCCTCCCCACCAGACCCGACCATAAAAGTGGTGATAGCCTCTAGTAAACTCTGGAGGAAATAGTGGGAGAGAAAGAACAGGAAGATCTATAGCAAGAATACAAGCAGTGACAGAGACAGAAATAAACCTGAAGGCAGCAGCATCTGACACCTGAAAGGGGACAAAATTCCAGCAGTGGGGCCACCCAAACACCCCAAGACCTCAGGGGCAAGACTACAGAAGACCTCCTAAACTAAACCTACAACTACCATCTCAGCAGGAACCACTAAAAGAAAAAATCTTAAAAATTCATC
>PVIJ01001668.1:0-14304 GCA_004024925.1 Scalopus aquaticus
ATGCTGTTTTAATTATTATGGCTTTGTAATATAGTTTGAAATCAGGGAGTGAAATTCCTCCATTTTCTTTCTTTTTAGTTAGGAGGGCTTTAGCTATGCGAGGTTTTTTGTGGTTCCATATGAATTTCATTAGTAGTCGATCTATTTCTTTGAAGAATGTCATTGAGATTTTTATTGGAATAGCATTGAATCTGTAAATAGCTTTTGGTAGGATTGCCATTTTGATAATGTTAATCCTTCCAATCCATGAGCAGGGGATGCCTTTCCATATTTTTGTGTCTTCTTCTATTTCTTTCAACAGAGTTTTGTTGTTTTCTTTGTATAAGTCCTTTATGTCTTCTATTAGATTTATTCCCAGATATTTGAATCTTTGGGTTTCGATTTAGAAGGGGATGGATTTCTTAATTTCTTCTTCTTCAGATTGGGTGTTTGCATATAGGAAGGCTACTGATTTTTGTGCATTGATTTTGTATCCTGCTACAGTACTGAACTGGTCTATTGTTTTGAGTAGTTTTTCTATGGAGCTTTTAGGGTTTTGTATATATATTATCATATCGTCTGCAAATAGAGACAATTTAATTTCTTCTTTTCCTATTTGAATCCCTTGAATGTTTTTCTCTTGTCTAATTGCTCTGGCTAGGACTTCCAGTATTATATTGAAAAGGAAACAAACAAACAAACAAACAAAAAAAAACAATCCAGAAGATTAACGAAATCAAAAGCTGGTTCTTTCAAAAATTAAACAAAATATTTTTGGGCGCATGTATCCTTTCGGATTAGTGTTTTTGTGTCTTTTGGGTATATTCCCAGTAGTGGTATTGCTGGGTCATATGGAAGATCTATTTCTAGCAGTTTGAGGAAACACCATACAGCTTTCCATAGTGATTGGATCAATTTGCATTCCCACCAGCAGTGTAATAGAGTTCCTTTTTCTCCACATCCTCGCCAACATTTGTTGTTGCCTGTTTTATTAATGTGTGCCATTCTCACTGGGGTGAGGTGGTATCTCATTGTGGTTTTAATTTGCATTTCCCTGATTATAAGTGATGTTGAACATTTTTTCATGTGCCTGTTGGCCATTTGCTTTCAAGAAGATGTGGTACATATACACAATGGAATACTATTCAGCATTCAAAAAAGACAAACACATGCAATTTGCAGCATCATGGATGGACCTAGAGGGGATCATGATCAGTGAAATAAGCCATATAGAAAGAGAAAAATATTGAATGGTTTCACTTATAACAGGAATATAGGGGAGCCAAATAAGAAAACAACATTCAGCAGGGAAGGAGGGGAAGGGGAGGGCTCAAAAAGGGGGAGGAGGGGAGCACGGAGGACTATGGTGATGGCTCCACGGGTGAACAGGTGGTGGTAACTTATGGGCAATACATAATAATGTAAAAGATACGAATAACAAAAATAAATATTATAAAGAAAAAAAAATAAACAAAATAGACAAACCACTAGCCAGGCTTACAAAGAAAAAACGAGAGAAAACAGAAATAAATAGGATCATAAATGAAAAAGGAGAAATCACAATGGACACAGCAAAACTAAAAAAAAAAAACAAATCAGAGACTACTATAAACAGCTATACGGAAACAAGTATAACAACCTAGAGGATATGGACACATTCCTAAAACTATACAATCACCCAAAACTAGACAAAGAAGATATAAAACACCTAAACAGACCAATCACAAGTAGTGAAATTGAATCAGTAATTAAAAACCTCCCCAAAAACAAAAGCCCAGGACCAGATGGTTTCACAAATGAATTCTACCAAACATTCAAAAACGAAATAGTCCCTATATTACACAAACTCTTTCAAAAAATCGAGAAGGAAGGAGTACTACTAAACACATTCTATGAAGCAAATATTACTCTAATACCAAAGCCAGACAAAGACATTACAAAAAAAGAAAACTACAGACCAATCTCCCTAATGAATACTGATGCAAAAATATTCAACAAGGGGCCCCCCCAGTGGCACAGCGGTTAAGCGCTGTGCTGTGGAGCTGTTGGCAGCGGCGACGCGAGTTCGACACCCGGCTGGGGAGAATCCCACATAGCGCGGCAGACCTCTCCTGCCTCGCCCGCTGCTCCCCTCAGCAGTGTATTTCTGATCTGCCTGTTCTGCTCCCCGCTCTGTCTCTGGTGAACCCTCTCGCCGCCCCACACTTCTGGCCTGTACCCCAACTTGTATGTATAAATAATAAATAAATCTTAAAAAAAAAATTTCAACAAAATCTTGGCCAATAGGATCCAACAATGCATCCATAAGATAATACACCACGACCAAGTGGGATTTATTCCAGGGACACAAGGATGGTTCAACATCCGAAAATCAATCTATGTAATCCAACACATCAACAAAAAGAAAAATAAAGACCATATGATAATATCAATAGATGCTGAGAAAGCATTTGACAAAACAATCCATGTAATCCAACACATCAACAAAAAGAAAAATAAAGACCATATGATAATATCAATAGACGCTGAGAAAGCATTTGACAAAGTGCAACACCCATTTATGATAAAAGCCCTTGAAATCCTTGGGATAGAAGGAACATACCTCAGCATAATAAAAACCATATACGACAAATCCATGGCCAATATTATCCTCAACGGTGAGAAGCTGAAGGCCTTTCCCCTAAGATCAGGAACAAGGCAAGGATGTCCACTCTCACCATTACTTTTCAATATAATATTGCAACCATTTTCTCCCATAAAACCCTTCCTTCCCTTCATTGTACAGGGACTACACCTGAGAGGAATGAATGATGAAGAACGATGTAAAATATATCTATTTGAATAAAAACAACTTTTGTTGTGTATCATAGATTTTAGTAGCTTGCATCATCATTTCTGATAGTTTGAAGAAATTTGTTTAAGTTGGTTTGATTTACTCTTTTATTCAATTGTTATTGAGCAAGACATTGGTTAGTCACCATGTGTTCTTAATTTTCCTTTTATTTTAATAGTTGATTTTTCATGTTATGCCAGTAAGGTCAGTTGTAATTCTGATCTCAACAGTTTTATTGAATATTGACTTGTGTTTCAAATGAGTTGAAAATGTTCTATGTGCACTTGAAAAAATATATATGCAGCAGTGTTTGGGTGGAGTGTTATGTAGATGTTTGTTAGGCCTAATTGGTTTATTTCCCTTTTAAAACAATTTCTTTTCTTGTTTATGCTTTCCTTGTGATTTGTCTATTGCTTTAAGTGGAGTATTAAAGTCTTTTAATAATATTGCATGGTTATTAATATATTTCTTAATTTCTGTTTTTAATTGCCATGTATCTTAGTATGCCATCATTAGGTGCAGATTTCTTTCCGAGTGCTATTTCTGTTTGCTGTATTAAACCCTTAATCATAACATATATCTGTCTCTATTTATTACTTTTTCTATTTAGAAATTTATTTTATTAGATATAAGTGTATGTGCTCCTGATTTTCTTTTTTTGGGGGGTTTCCATTTCTTATATGTGTCTTCCAACCTTTAAATATCATTTTATCCATTTCTGTGAGTTTCTGGTAAACAGTAGAAGGTTGGGCTTTGCTTTGAAATTGACTCAGATACTCTATTTCTTTTTACTGGGAAATTCAGGCCATTTATATTTAAAGTGATATTGAGACATAAATGTTTATGGCCATTGTGTTAAATTTTTGTGTATTGTTTTTGTTTTTGATTGTCTTCATTTTTAATTTTTTTTAGGAATTCCTGTTATGGTTTATTTGCATTCCATTTCTGTTTTTTTATGTGTTACTTCTATTATATTTTATTGTTGTTGTTTGAAGGTTTTACTGAGGTTACTGTATGACGGGCTCCTTGTGTGACCCATGAGCCAGTTTGGACTCTGACTTACTCTGACCATATTGATACCTTCCACCTTCTTGTCTATGTTAGGTGAGTTAAGATATCTGTTGCCTCAATATCTGTGTTTTGTAGCTTTATAGTAACCCCTTTGGAATTTCTTTCATGTGTTACTTGATGTTAAACTATTTTACTTTTCATTCTTTAGTGATGTTCCTTACTTTCCTTCTCTCTTGAATGCTAATTTTGCTGAGAAAATATGTCATGATTGGAAGTCTATTTCTTTAAGTACTTTTAATGTCTTCTTCTAGTCCTCCTGTGCTTGCAGTGCTTCTACTGAAAAGTCTCCTGAAAGTCTATTGATGTTCTTATAGGCTACCTTTTCTTCTCTTGATGCTTTTAATATTATATCCTTGGTGGTGGTCCTTAATAACTTAATTATACTGTGTCATGGTGTGTGGAATTCTGTTTAGAACTCTTTGGACATCTTGGGTCACAATGTCTTTTTCCCGAGATTGAGATGAATTTCAATTAGTATTTCTGTAAATAAATTTTCAATGCCTTTTTCTTCTCTTCTTTTTCTGGAACACCCATGATATGGATGTTATTTCTCTTTAAGTTGCTACAGATGACTCTTACACTATTTTCATTTTCTTAATTCTTTTTTTCCTCTTTCTTGTTCTAACTTTGTGTACTTCAACATTGTGTTCTCAAGCATATTAATTATTTCCATTGCTTCTGTCTATGTTACTGAGACCCTCAGTTGTATTGTTTTAATTAGCTACAGTTTTGCTTAGCTGTTATTTTTAAGTTTAGTTTCCTCATTTTTCTTTATCATTATTCTTTTGCTGTTCTATATATTCCTTTATTTTTTTGAGTTCCATTAGCATTGCAAGAACTTTTAGCCTCAGCAAACTTTCTGTCATACTCCAAAGCTTCCCAAGTCACGGCTCCTTTCAGGGTTATTTTTCTCTGACATTTATTATACGTTCTTCTATATCTTCATTATTAACTTCTTTTGGATTTAAATAGGGACTTATTATTTGCATTGAAGTAAAAATTAGACTAGGACCAGCAAGGTATGGTAGGTAAAAAAGTGACTGAGGCAGGAGCACTCCAAAGGATCACTTCTAGGAGACTCAGGAACTTGAAATTTTTACTATTCTATGGCTGATAAATTTGTATAGGGGGGGCCCACAGTAATTCCCTCCTCTGGACAAGTTCTTCAGTCTTAGTGTCTCTTGTAGTTTTGTGTCCATTTCCACTCTAGGCTATTTCTAAGCACTAGATAAAGCACTAAGCTTGGATTGTGGTTATTATGGGATGATAGGCTGTGAGTTTTTCTCTTTCTTTTTCCAGTATGAAGTCTTATCATAAAGTGTTTATCTCTGATATTAGTGGTGCTTGAGTTCTAGTTTGTTCAAGCAATAGATATATGGACTTATCTTCTTCAAATCCTATCTACAGTATGATGATTTAATATTTGATAAAAAATGAAAATCCAGTTGGGTAACATTTTATCCCACCTACCTCTACCCCTCCCACAATAAATAAATTCTTTATCAGTTTTCTTTTTTTCTTCAGTTAGTTCAAGTTTATAACCACAAAAAAAGTATGGGACTATATATTTTCTTCACGTTCTTTCTCAATATCTCACATCACTACCTATAAAATTTCTTTTAAATTTCTGATAAACGTACTTTTACCAGACTTAACTGAATTGTATTCTATAGTTATTTGAGAAATAGAACTTGTAACTGATGAATTTGAATACTATCTGAGAAAATTTTCAAGCAAAGTATTGAAGATTCAGTCTAGTAATTTCTTATAGTAATATATAATAACTTATATATTATATATTATATAATTACTTATATATTATGTATAATTATAATTATATAATTACTTATATTTCACTTAGAGTAATATATAATGCAAACAATTGAAAGAAGAATTGTTGACCACAAAAGGAAACAGGAGTCGTTGATTTAGGAAATCCTGTACCTACACAGGTTGCAAAAGATGCCAAAATTAGCTGATTTAAGTAGCAAATAATTTGGACAGAAAGTGAAAGATGTATCTGCACATTTGTTTAGAACATTGAAAAAAACAAAAGATTAATGTATTCTATCACACAAGGACTTATTTGAAAAGATTAAGTGTATTCTCTCTGTCAATAAGTAGAAACTAGGAGTAGAGATGATATCAGTCATGGACAATGTGAAGACCATCCTTTTGACTAATAGAGTGAAATTTGATAACTTATGTGAAAAAAATTGTCATGTGTTAAAGAAGTGTTTATCAGCAGAAATATTCATTTGTACTGAAAGAGTTGGAGAAAACAACATGAAAGAAAGACTGTCAGATTCCCATAGTTCTACAGGTAAAAATAGCCTGATAAAATGAGACAGCCACAAATATGTGCTATACTTCAAGAAAAAGGAATACTTATTTCAAGGGCAGAACTGTGGGACTATAGGGCAGAGTCCTAAGTCATAAACCAGTATGCCCAGACAATGAAACATAATGGAGATTGCCCAGTTGGATTTCAAAATTGCTTGGAATTGTTGTTTCTTTCATTTTTCCTTTTTTGAATAGGAATGCCTATGCCTGAACTCCTATACTTGTTTCACTACTGTATTTTAGGAGCAGGCTCGCAGGTAAACATAGAGAGGACTTTTGTCCTAGGATAGTTTAACACTTATAGTCTCACCACACCTGATTGAGAAGATTTCTATAATGAGGTATGGGACATTTAAGCTGATGAAACATTGATAAAAGTATAGACTTAAATTGATGTGATGATTTGAGTGATGTTTTAGTGCTCTTGGTATGAGATGAATACATTTTGCATGTGAAAGTATATGAATCTTTGGAAACTAAGGGTGAATTATAGTAGAATAAAAAGTGATTTATAAAGATCTCCACACTCTAATCTCTGTAACCTCTAAACAGGTTACCGTAAATGGCAAAAGGTCTTTGTAGACATGATTAAGTTATGTATTTTGAGAAGGAAATATTAGCTTGAATTATATGGGTTCTTATAAGAGAGAGTTAGGGTTGTCAAAATCAAAAGGAATATGATATAGCACAGAACATAGAGGTTATAGTGCTTTGAGTATGAATGTTGACAGTTTTTAGACATTTTAAGAGGCAAGTAATAAATTCTATCTTAGATGCTCCAGAAGGAACTAATCTTACTGACTTATTGATTTTAGTATCATGAGGCTGATTTTGGACTTCTGCTCCCCAACTCTGCAAAATAATATATTATTTTGTTTTAAGACACATATATATTAATTTGTTAGAGAACCAGTGGGAAACTATCTTTTTCTCTTCTGCAACATTTCTGTCCATGAGCAATGTACAGATTAATACCTATCTTTTACCTGAAGCATTTACAGGTATCTTTCTTTCTTCTCTAATCATTTGTTTGCATTCATCATGTGTTCTATATGTGTGTGCCTTTATGAGTGTGTGTGTGTTTGTGTGTGTGTGTGTGTGTGTGTGTGTGTGTGTGTGTGTGAGAGAGAGAGAGAGAGAGAGAGAGAGAGAGAGAGAGAGAGAGAGAGAGAGAGAGAGAGAGAATATGAACCAGTATCAGGGTTGGTCATGGTTAGGATGGAGTAAAAGTGAGAGTTTGAGTATGGGTAATTCATATAAATTAGAATATCAGTATAGAATATATGTGATTAGGAATTAGGCAGAAGATGCTATTAATTAAGAATACAGGACAATAAGTAAAAGACAGGACTCCTCCCCAGAAAACTAGAGTAAACTATGTTTACTCTAATATTAGAGTTTCCACTTAAAGAAAAAGTGAAGGAGAAATTGTGAATTAAATCAATTTCTTAGGGGAAAAATGACATGATCAATAAATTTGAAATCATTAGTAAATAGAGGAAATGTGGAAACCACTAAAAAGATGATTTAGAGAAATAAAGACATCTTGTTTTCTTAGTGACTTCCAATACCCATTTCTGTTTTGTTAGTCTTTGAATCTGTGAAAACTCAGGGGAGGCTAGATTATTTAAGTTTGCCCATCTTCCTCCTCAACTTCACATGTACATCGGTTGACTTCTATTTGCGTTTTCTATTAAAGAAAAAAAAACACAATCAAGTAACAGTCAATATATTATGGATTGTCTGATTTGACTTCTTTCATTGATTGAAACACAGAGTTGATTAACTTCTCTAAATCACTATTAGTCTTGGGTCCTTAGAAATCTAAACATTTTTTTTTACTTTGTTTCATGTGCATTTGGTTGAATTTTTTACACCTTGAGCATAAATTCAATAGGAAAATTTCATTATATATTTACCCATTTCAGAAAAATTTTAATATGAGGTAACCATACCAGACATTTAGTTACTAATATATATGTTATCCATGCTCTCTTTGTAAAAGAGAAATAGTAGTGTGCCTAGATTAAAAAAAAAAAAGTTACATAGATCTAGCTTTTTATAAGACTGAAGCCATAAGTACTTTATACATTTAGTATTTATTTATGCTATTTTTAGGTATGTAATAAGGCTTAGTAAAAAAAAGTCACTATGTGGAATTATTGCATTACAAAACAATCTAAAAGGAATAAATGTTTTAGACATTTCAATAAAATATATTTAATAAAGATAAGTAAAAGAATAAATACATTAATAAATACATTAATAAATATATTAATTCATTTCATAAAACAAAGTAAGCGAAATACTGTAGGCCAATATTTGGGATTGGAGTTTCAGTATACATAAAATAATATTTCTATATTTACTCAATATGAAAAATCTATAGAAAAAGAAAGATAGTTTAATAGATAAATTCTGTATAATGTAACAAATATAAAGAATAAAATATATTATCAGGAGTCAACAAAATTTTGTTCACATTGATGAAAACAGAGTAATTTTTTTCCTTCACTATTCTTTCTGCCTTCAGGTGAATACCTGTCCGTGGTTTGATTTCTAAACAGGGAAATTTTTAAGAAGAGTTGCTTTACTGATAACCTCAGAGGTGTTAAAAAATGACTGACATCACTTACAGTTAATTTGTATGGTGAGATAATATTTTTTAAGTGGTATTTCACAAGAGTGGGCCAGATAACTTGCTTTTCCCCTATTTTCTATACATTGCACAGTAAATTACTATGAAAATAAGATCTTTGTTTCTTTAGGGTTTATTTTTTCTTGCTACTTCATTCAGTTCTGGATATGAAATCTTCCTGCTGTCTGCAGCAACTGCAATTATTGAGGAAAGGGTTTTGATATTGCAAATACTAGATAGGAATTTCAGATAAGTGGGAAAACAGCAGAACTTGATGACGAAAAATATAAAGAAAGCATCCTCATAACATGAGATTTTCTGTATTTAAAAATATAAGGCTATTTTATAGTTGGAGAGTCAAAGTTATTTCATTGTAAGTTTATACACTTTTTGGTCATGTTATTTCTTGAGACTAGCCAATAGGTACCATGATATTGGTATGAATAGTGTGTCAGAATCAGAAATATATGACAACATTTGAATTACTTAAGTTTCTGAGTCTTAAGTCCATCATCTGTATAATAAAATTATTAAAACCTTTTTGGATCATTGAGATGAATTTAAAAGTAACTTATAAATGGTGGCTATTAATTGCAATATTCTTTCCTGCCATGGTAATGTGGATAAAATATGATTTTTCTCTATTCAATTCAAGTAAAGAATATGTAATCTACAGTCATAATCTAAAACTGTTCTGTTTATTTTTTTTATATTTTTAAAGATGTATTTATTTATGCATACAAGAACTGAGGTGCAGGCCAGAGGTGTGGGGTGGTGAGAGGATTCACCAGAGACAGTAAGAAGCAGAACAGGCAGACTGACTGAAATACACTGCTGAGGGGAGCATCGGACAGGACAGGAGAGGTCTGCTGTGCCATGTGGAAATCTCCCTGGCCGGATCGAACTTGTGCTGCAGTGGCTGTGTATAGCTTCATAGTGCTGACCCATTGCACCACGAAGGAGGCCCCTAAAACTGTTCTGTTTGGAAAGTAATTTTGTTGCTATCCCCAACAATTATCAGTTAATAAACATTATGACCAGATATTCTTTTGAAAAAAGAGAAAGAAAAAACATCATAATCCTGCTAAACGAACATCATTCTTTTTCTATCCAGTAAATAAAACGTAAGCTGAAGAGTTGGGAAAAATCAAGCAGATTATAATCTGCTTTTCTAGTATTTCTCTTTAATGGTGGTCAATTAAGTAAATGAAGAAGTAAAATCTATAAAGTATTATTCTTTCTTATTCTGTACTGTCTAATAAACAATTATTTGTCAACTCCCACTGGGTGTGAGGTTTAGCAATGGTTGCAAAAAGGATAAAAAAGTTTTAGTGTAAGAAATATGATTTAGGATACTTCACATGCAGATATGATCATTCCCTACATAACAAGAATAAACAGGGGGTATCAAAGATTAAGTAATTTAACCAAGGAATGTCTTACACAGAATGATGGGAGTTTCAATTATTTATAATTTATAGCTAGGAAAGTCTTATTTCACTAAAACATGATTTCTAATTTCATAACTCAAGTACGTATTTCAAGATAATGTAACACTAGACCATTAATGGCAGTGTGTGGGAACTCTAATGACAAAGGAGAGTGAGCTTCATACTGTCCTCTACCTCTAAAAACAGCATAAAAAGAAAAATAATTTAAAATGCACTTAATAAAATACATAACCAGGATTAAAAGAGAAAACACTTCTAAAACTTTCTGCTTTCAGTCATGAAAAAATAATATATTCTGAATTTACTCTTATAATACATTACAACAACTAGACAACTGGAGAAAATACAGGAAATGACTATTTCCAGACATTGCACTAACAGGCAGCCTACGTTCTAATTCATAAGGAAAGGGAGACACACCAGATGAGTCAAACTATTATCTAGATTTTCTGACTGAAGGAAATGTCCATAATACAACATAGGCAGGAGAAATACAGATGACATTTGGAAATCTTGCTCAGTTAGGGAGATAGATCCTGGAACTTACAGAGATCAAAATGACTGGGCATTGTTAGAGAGGTAGAGAGAGCTAGAGAAATAAATCTACAGAAATATGAAGTACCAACAACTTACATAAGGTCTTGTGTTTCCCTGAATACCAGCATGCACAACACACAACATGAAATGCCATAACATGAAACAAGACAACTTCCAAGGAAAGAACAGTTATACAGAGGGATAAGAGCAACAAGTCACAAAGTTCATGGAGAACCATCTAGTTGTTTGAGCTTCCTTCACTTAAATTTAGAGACTTCATTGAATACATTTTGGATACTTTAAAAAAGAATCCAAAGTAGGTTCTATAATACAGATTATTCTAGTTCTACCAAAAATAACCTTAAAAACAAACTTCAAAATATAACATAAAAGCAACAACTAAAATTCAATATTCTTTTACTTTTTAGATGAATACACAATTATATAGGATTCAAAACATTAAATTTCCAATGTCTGACATTCAATTTAAAAATAATTGAATAAAGAATCAAAAAATCACTCAAAAGTAGTATAAAACTAAAAACAAACACACAAAAAAAGGTATTATAAAGTGATCAATACAAATTGCCATAGAAATTCCAGAGATGATAGTATAAGCAGAAAAGGACATTCGGTATTATGTAAATGATCCATATATTGCATTTACTCAATTACATAAAGAAAATCAAATTGAAGAGAAACAAATGGTATGAAAGAACTGAAGGAGACTTTAAAATGGAAACAAAGGGGCCTCCCTGGTGGCGCAGCAGTTAGGCTCTGAGCTGTGGAGCTGTAGGCAGCGGCAATGCAAGCTCAATGCCCAGCCCAGGAGAGTCCCACATGGTGCAGCAGACCTCTCCTGCCTCTCCCGCTGCTCCCCTCAGCAGTGTGTTTCCATGATCTGCCTGTTCTGCTCCCCACTGTGTTGCTGTTGAACGCTTTCACCGCCCCACACCTCTGGTCTGTACCCCAGCTTGTATGCATAAATAAAAAACAATAATATTAGTAAAATAATAAAAAAAGTTAAAAAAATGGAAACAAAGTACTAATTAAAAAAAATCCACAAGACATGATTAATAGCAGACTGGATGCCACAGAAGAAAAGAGACATTTGCGTGTATAACAACACAAACAATTTGCATGAAAGCAGGAGAGAAATACTGAAACAAATTTAAAAAGGAACAGAGTATCATTAACCTGTGGGATACTAACAGGTGATAAAATTCATCTTAACCACAATGGACTGAATGATTGTGTTTGCCTCAGACTCATATGCTGAGGTCTGAATCTTTAGCAAGATTGTGTTCGGAAGTGGTGCGTTCAGGAGGTAATTAGGTCATGAAGGTGGAGCTCTCATGAAGGGGATTAGTATCCATATAGGGGACAGAGACCAGAACTCACTTTACACTACCTGAGGATACAAAAAGAAGAGGAATATTTGCAAACTAGGATGTGGATCCTCCTCAGACACTGATCTGCCTGCACATTGATCTTCAGCCTCTTAGATTCCAGAATTTTGAGAAATGTGTCAGTTGTTTAAGTCACCCAGTCTGTAGAGTTTTTGTTAGAACATCCTAAAACCAGGCATTAATCAGAATCCCCAAAAGGGAGGGCAGTACAACATGGAAAATCTTTTTTTTTTTAAATAATAGAACTTTCCTAATGTGATGAAAACTATAGAATCATAAATCAAAATTTTAAAAAATATATAAAAAATCCACACCAACTTTCATGCCATAATCAAATTGCTAAGAAGTTGTGATAACGACAACAGTTCAAAAAATACAACTAACTTTTAAAAAACATGACTATCAAATAGAAAACACAAATAATTCAACAGAGTATGTATCAAAGAGCACATTTGTTGGTGACAGTTCAATGAAATTATAAATAGTAAAAGAGATACAAAACATATCTAAATATATGGAAATTAAGTACCATTGTTTTACATCCTTGGTTGTTTAACTTTTGACACTGTTTGAGTTCTCTCCTCAGGTGTGATCACTGTAGCTCTCTTAGCACCAAACCACCCATAATCCTCCACCATAGACCTTTGTGATCTTCCCTCATCCCCACTCCTTTCCTCTCTTCCCCTCTACCTCCCTTTCCCCTTCTAGAGGTCTCAGACGTGTGATCAGCTTTCAAGGATTAGTTTTAAAGTTTGTCTTTGTTTGATCCTTTGTTTTGGTTTCTTTGTATTCCACATTGAAATGAAACCATCCAGTAAGGATAGACATTTTAGCGTGAAATAACATTTTTTCAAGGCTTAAATCCAAGTCATCTGGTCATAGGAGTACACAGGTGGAATTCAAAGTTATTGTCCCTAAACCTATAGATTTGATCATTTCCTTCCTATTTAACTAGCAGAATTTTAAAATATATACCCACTCTAAATATATACCACTCTAACATATATCCAGCTTCATTGTAGCAATGCACTATCTTTATATTTTACTGGATGGTGAGCTTTTTTTGAGGCACAGACATTATTGTGTGTGTGTTTGTCCTTACTGCCTACACAATGTGTGGTGACCCTAAGGGGTTCCATAAATATTGTCAAGCATCCAGTGTAGAAATCGGCTTTGCAAAGTGTCCTTCTAAGTAAAACTAAACTATTAAACATAAAAGGAAATTATTTTAATGTTATTTATATGTGAGGTATTCAGCAATGTGACTTTGTTGGTGTGGATGGGAAGTAAAGACACTAAAAAGAAATGAATCTGGTTTTCCACCTTTCCTTGGACTACTTTGTGGATTGGTCAAACCTTTTCATTTGGGAATCTCAAATCTGTGATCTTAGAAATTTAGATCAGATGGGATTACATCAAAATAAAAAGCTTCTGTACAGCAAAAGAGACACTATCCGAAACTAACAGACACCCTACCAACTGGGAAAAGATTTTTGCACACAATACATCTGATAAAGGACTGATAACAAAAATTTACAAGGTACTCACACAACTCAACAAAAACAAAACCAACAACCCAGTCAAAAAATGGGCAGAAGAGCTCAAAAGGCACTTCTCCAAAGAAGAAAAGCAAATGGCCAACAGATACATGAAAAAATGCTCAACATCACTTATAATCAAGGTAATGCAAAGCAAAACCACTATGAGATACCACCTCACAACTGAGAGGATGGCACACATTAAAAATACAAGCAACAACAAATGCTGGAAAAGATGTGGAGAAAAAGGAACTCTTCTACACTGCTGGTGGGAATGGGAACTGGTCCAACCACTATGGAAAGCTGTATGGCGATTCCTCAAATTGCTAAACATGGAGCTCCCATACAACCCAGCAAT
This sequence comes from Scalopus aquaticus, assembly GCA_004024925.1. Lineage (NCBI taxonomy): Eukaryota > Metazoa > Chordata > Mammalia > Eulipotyphla > Talpidae > Scalopus > Scalopus aquaticus. Next base: position 14,158 of record PVIJ01001668.1, read on the forward strand.
CCCACTTTTGGGAATTTACCCAAAGGACACAAAAACACTAATCCGAAAGGATACATGCACCCGTATGTGCATTGCGGCACTATTCACAATAGCAAAGGTATGGAAGCAACCCAGATGTCCAAAAATAGATGATTGGATCCAGAAGAT